>CABHPQ010161144.1:12725-46001 GCA_902168405.1 Peromyscus aztecus | reverse complement strand
AAAAAAAAAAAAAAAAAAAAAAAAAAAAAAAAAAAAAAAAAACCTCGATAGTCAAATTTTCTTCCTGCCTCCTTCCTTATGTTCCCTCTTTCTATAATCCTGGATGTTCTCCTTCTCCCTTTTTTTCTTCTATATAATTAATCAAATTCTAAAATTATGACTAAAAATCCATATACTCCCTTTGCCAATATTTGATAGAAACTTTTCAAGTATCTTTATTTCTGGCTGTATTCTTACTTGATACAGACCATAGCATACACTATTATGCACAGGAACCTACAATTTAAATCACTTTATTTAAAATAATATGTACATTGTCACAAAAATTTTGCAAATAATGAAAACAAGTATAATGGAAAGCTGAGATTGGGTGGGGTTACTATCTTCAAAAACTTAACAGTGCTGTGAGATAATGCTTTTGTACACTGCTTTAATAAAATGCTGATTGGCCAGTAACCAGGCAGGAAGTATAGATGGGATGAGCAGACAAGGAGAATGCTGGGAAGTAGAAGAGCAGAGTCAGGAGACACTAGCTCGCTGTCCAAGGAGCAGCATGTAATGCACACAGGTAAAGCCATGGAACACATGGTGACATATAGATTAACAGAAATGGGCTAAGTTTAAATGTAAGAGCTAGTCAGTAGTTAGCCTGAGCTAATGGCCAAGCAGTTTTAATTAATATAATCCTCTGTGTGTTTACTTGGGTCTGAGCAGCTGTGGAACAAACAGGACACAGGAAAACTTCAGCTACATAACATGGTCTTCAATATGCTACCATTAGCACTTTCTTCATGATGGCACAAAATGGAATTTAACTCATATAATCAACCACTTCATACTCAGTAGTTTGTTTTCATTTTTGCAGGCACATTTCTAATTCATAATTATAGCCAAGTACTGAAGCAAATTGATGATAGAGGTTCGTCAGATTTTTGTCAAACACTTGTGTTTTCTTGGTACCTTGACTAATTTTATAACAGGGTTCAAATCCTCGACTGTCTCTGGGACAAACTGGAACTGTTACATAGTGACCACTTGCCAGCTGCTCACATATTAAGGATGAGTTTTGAAGGAACACAATTGTTCCTGAGTTTTCAGGAAGTCGATAAGGCAGAGCCTGTGAATAAGTGAGGTAGCAACTACAAACAAGAATGTATAGAAAATGACGGTGACATTATTCAGTATTGAACTTGTGTAACTGACTAAAAAGCAGAAGACAGGTTTTCTTACTTGAGTAAGAAGTCATTTCTAAATGTTTCTATACCATATTCACAAAACTACCTTTTCAAATAATTGTTTCTGCAATGAATGTTCTGATTTGCTTTTAAATTGCAATATTCAAGAGTATGGGCTTTTACAATATTTCTAGGCCCATTCCTTAGAATTGCCTCTATACTTGAATTACAAACAAATTTATGTGAATTTCCCTGATTTGAACATTTATGCTCCTTATTTTCTTAGATTATTAGTGTCTTAGATTGTTTTAATCTCCCAAGCAAGTGCAGTATAAAATATTAAACACCAAAGTATCAGTCCTGGAAACATATACGTAAAAGTAACACTGTACAAACCAAGCAGGTCCTGTCTAAGTTATTAAGAAAATACATACAAAAGCACACAGGCACACGCGCACTCACACACACACACACACACACACACACACACACACACACACTTATACACCCAGGCCAAAAATTAGAAGGAGAACAAGGTGGGATGGGGTTGGGGGACTGGACACAATCTGAGAGTGTTCTTATTTTTGCAGGAGCAACATTACAGTTAAGAACTCTGGAGTTTTAAAGGAGACATTGGATTTTAAAATGTTGAAATTGTTGAAGACTGTGAGATTTTTCAAATTATAGTATGTTCTATAGTGTGACATAAACCTGGAACTTTAGATATAAACATAAAAAAACATATAGTTGACTGGTGATGTTTTTGTATGACAAGTTGACTAATGTTCAATTCTGTCAGTTAGACTAATTTTCTTATCTTGACCCAACTAGGGTCGCATGGGAACCACAATTCAAGAATTTCTCCATCAGACTGGCCTGTGAGCATGTCTGTGAGACATCTGTATTTTTAATTGATGTTACAGTTTGACATGGTAGGGCCTAGCCCACTGTGACTGGTGCCACCCCTGGACAGCAGGTAGTCCTAGGCTCAGTAATAAAGCAGGCTGAGCAGACCATGGAAAGCAAGCCAGTAAGCTGCGTTTCTCCATTGCTCTCTGCTTCACTTCTTGCCTTCAGGTTCCTTCATAGACCTTGTATCCTGGATTCCCTCAATGATGCACTATAATCTGTAAGCCATATAAAGCCTCCCCTCTCTTTAGCACCTTTACATAAGTATTTTTATCATAGCCACAGAGAAGCAAATTAAGATAATGGTCTTCATTTTGAGAAAATTGTTATGCTTTTACCTAAAAATTATTCCTTGTTATAGAAAAACAGGAAGTAAAAAAATACAGCCTCTATTATAACTGTTAACTATGTTGAAATTATATTATTTTGAATCATAACCAAGGAAGAGATATAAAATTCTCCAGTTTTATTTGTGTATTCAATTAGTAATTTCTGTCACAGGAAACAACAAGTTACAGACGTTCTGCCCAAGAGACAATTACAATGTAACTGCTCAAACTTAGACTTCATAAATTAATGCATTTATCAATTGCTGATTGAAGTAGAACACGCTAACAAGGCTGTTAAACCTTTTGGCAATGCAACTTCACATTATCATCCACAAAGGCCCTGCTGGAGAACCATACATTCATGTTAATAAAAAAATAAAATAGCAAAATATACCATAGCATCTGAACTGTTTAAGCTTTTTTTGTGATGGGCTACACTTACAGATAATATCAGCTACTTCTGACTGAATTTAAAGACTGAATTTAGAAAGTTATGATTAAACTGAGTATTTAATCACACTCAAATCCTTTTACCACTACCAAGAAATTATTAACATTACTTTATATTTGTAGATATGTATATCTATAAGTATGCATGTATACTTCAGTAATATGTACTGTGGACTAGAAAAAAAAACATATAGCAGGAAGAATTATCCTGTTCATTCTCATTTACCTATTTACCTGAAACTGAAGGCAGCTATCATATAGCATGAAGCAGACGTTACTACTAATGTACTTATATATGAAATGCTGTGCCCAAAAATTCAGTCTTCAAACAGAACTTGGTGAAATGTCAGTGTGGTGTGAGAAAAAGTGTCTGAAAGCATATATGCCAAAAACATAATTAAGGGAAGTGAAAGTACTTATTAACAAAACAAAGTGAGAAGCTGATGTAGCAAAAGAAGCATTGCAGGTTGCTGTTAGGAAACACAATCAGTGAAGTCCATTGTGGGGATGAAGAAAAAGCTGTTAGACATGTGGGCTTCTGGCTGGATATTAAGTGAGAGTAAAGGACTATAGATCAATAATGCAATAAAGGGGACAGGAGGCTAATGGTTCTTTTGTTTCAAAGTGTAAGTGGCATTTTTGTGTCCCACTGTAAACCTTAAGTGATGACTTTGTTAATCACAGCACAGAAAGCCTGCCATTTCGCTCTTCTGACCACAAAGTGTTCCGCTTTCCTATGCCTTGATTGCATGTACTCTCCATTTAGGTTCATTCGGGTGATAGTTGAGAATTGTACCTAATCTAGTATGGAGAGGATCAGTTTGTAAAAACAATATTTTCACCTCAGAAGATTTTAATATATTGAAGAGAGGAAAAGAGCCTGATGGGTAAAGTTAGTAAATGGAAACGATTGTACATGGAAAAATAATGAGAGCCTCCAGGGTATGGACTGAAAAGTCTGACCTTGCTGCATTATCCTTCCTCTGTCTAGGTTCAGGAAATATAAGGTTAACTCTGCAAACATGTATTTTGGTGACACCTCTGAGAATAGTACTTGGAATTTGTGTGAGAGTTCTAGATAAATGTCCAGAGGCCAAAATCCAATTGCAGGAGAGAATTTCCTATTCCAGGGGACCATTATACACTGTGACTTTTTGAATCCTTCATAAAATGTTGACAGGCAGGCTGCTGAGATAGCTCAGTGGGAAAGGTATTGTTGCTAAGCCTGAAGACTTGATTTGGATCCCTGGGACCCTCATAGTGGGATAAGAAAACCAACTCCTTTTGGACAACATCTGACTTCCATATTTGTACTGTGGCATAATGATTGCACCCTGCATGTACACATTTGTGGGTGCACATACACACACACACACACACACACACACACACACAAACACACACACCAACCAACCAACAAATAAATAAATGTAAAATTGAAAAAATGCAAGTCAGCTGTTTGATACTACGTTTGACTTTGGTGTCATCCGTGTATACGGACATAGATTTTAATCCTACTACCACTTGCTACACATCTTGTTCCTTTTCATTTTGCACTTTCACCTCCATGGAATTATACTGGCAGTCTGAATATTCATTTAACTTCCTTACATTAAAAAAGTAAAATATGACTATAATCAGGTTTTAGTTTGCTAGCTCTCTGATTTCATCGAGTGTTCTTATACTCCATTACATGTCATAAGCACTCTGTGTGAGAGTCAATTTCCAAGAACAGTCTCTAAATGCCATTTGATATAATGGTGTTTAGGAACAAGGCTTTGGTGATGACCCTCCTGTATCTATTTTATACATATAAAGTAGGTCAAACCGAACCACTTACCCTCTTGTATTCAATTCATCATTAATGTGGCTCTACTCTCTTCTTGGTATCTTCTCCTTTTCATATTAAGTATCCCTTGTCCTCTGAAAGTCTCCTGTTAGGAAATTGCTTTATGATAATCACATCTCTTACCCTCCTGAAGATCTCTGCATCTTTCGGCTTCATTCTGCCTTTGTCATCTCAGAAATTGGATGAGAAAAATGGAATGCAGTATGCAAAAAGAAGGCACACATTTACATTATATATTTCTATATTTTCTTTAATGCATGTGTGTCCAAAAGAAGTCTGCCGTGCCATAAGAGATGCAAAGTAATGTCATCTTTAGGAAGATAATTTTAAAATGTGCGTAGTATTAGAAGTTACAGAGAGGTGGAAAAGTAATTCACATGGAAGAAAGTACCACAAATCTAGACAAGTGCTTTCAAGGTATCTTTTATAAGATGGATGGATCCTTTAAATTTTTCTTAGTGTCAGCAGATTAGAACTAGATGTAGTTGGAAGAAAGGGATCCTATTTAAGCATTACTTTTAAGGAAGAAAATGTTAGGCCAATCTACTCTTGAAGAGAAAGTCTGCAATGTTAAGCTCAGAGGTCTATACCATTCCCACCACAAAAATCTTGATGCTGTGGCATAGCCATGATGGATTGGAGAAGCACTTATAATAATGTATATTTTCCACACTAAAGTTGTATATAAGGACTAAATGCATCACAGCTAAAGTAGGAGGTAACCAAAGAGACAGCAGCTTGTTGATATTTGTATATATTTACTACTCTATCACCTTGATTCTTCTCTGTTTTATACATCCTATTTGATAGATGATAGATGATAGACAGATGTGATGTGATGTGATGTGATGAGTGTGTGTGTGTGTGTGTGTGTGTGTGAGTAGTAGTAGTAGTAGTACTACTAGTAGTAGTAGTTCCATTTACAGTTACTGCAAGGATCCTGATCTGAGAATAAATTGAACTGAAAACATGAATGATCACTACAGTGAAGACAGTAGATTCTTGATAAGATGAACAGGATGAAAAATTAATTATTTTTAATAGAAAAGACATCTTTACATGGAAAAATCAATATTTTAAATGTTTAAGCAACCATAAAATAATCTATAATTTTAGAGTAATCTCTTTCTAAATGCCAGTGGCATTTTTCAGAAAATTGGTTTAAGCAATCTTAAAATTTGTATGAAACCACCACACACTTGATAACCAATGCAGTACTAAGCAAATTTAGCATTAGAACAAAGTGGAATAAAGTATAAATTTTGTCCCAAGGTATATTTTATAACCAAAGCTTCATGATATTGGCAGAACAGCTAGCTGAGGCACAGAATAGCGAGCCCAGGAGTCATATCACTTCTAAGGTCCATTTATTTATAGCATGTTTTCCAGGAGCACACAAGAGAAAAAGTGTCCTTTCTCGAAACAGTGCTTTGACAATTGCATGTCAACAGACTGAAGAATGAAACCTTATCTTGTTTTAAGTCATGTACAAAAACCAACTCCAAACGGGTTAAATACTTGAACATAGGAACTACAAGAAATTTCAGGGACTTGGAAGAAGTAACAGTTGGATAAGACCCAAAACTTCAAAAAACAAAGTGAAAATAAAGAAGGAGAAGTATGCCACCAGCAAGCCTCCAAGTCACACGAAAATGGCAAAAGAACAATAAAATACATATTACATAAAAAATACACATATTTAATCCTGGGTAAGCATGTGAATGGATGTTTAACATTAGCAAAGAAAGGAATACACATCAAAACACTAAGGTCAGATCACACCACTAAATATCCCACTAAGAAAAAGAACAGAGGTGTTAGTGTTGGTGAATATTAAGAGAAAAGGGAATACTTGCATAGCACTGGTAGAAACATCAATTGATATAGCCAATATGAAAACTGGTTTGGAGTTTTTACAAACATAAAAATAAGTGCTGTGTGATTCCACAGTCCAACAAATGAGTGTATAAAAACACAAAGGAAATGAAAGATGTGTATCAAAGGGCCTCCTGGCTTCCTGTGTTCACTGAAGAACTATTCACAGTGAAAGAAACTGAGACAATCTAATGTCCTTTAATTGATGAGTGTATAAAGTAAACATTACACAAGCATAAAAGAGGATACATTTCATTCATAAAAAGAGAGAACCCTATAATCTGTAATGACATAGAAGTGTCTGGAAATTACTATGTTAATTGAAATAAGCCAAGTGCAGAAAGATAAAGAACCTCCATAGTATGGGAACTCATTAATTTTTAAAAGATGGTATACAAGTTAAGAATATAATGGTGTACAAGATTAAGTTAATGGGTCATTAACTCAAAATAAAAAATAGACACAAAGTTGGGTGCATAGATAGGGGAGGACCTGGGAGGAGTTAAGGGGAAGAAGTTTGGGTGAATATGATAAAAATACATTGTATGAAGTTCTCAAAGTATTCATAAAATACGTATAAACAAACACTGCTGGACAGCGGTGGTGCACACCTTTAATCCCAGCACTAGGGAGGCAGACGCAGGCAGATCTCTGAGTTTTAGGTCAGTCTATCTACAGAGCAAATACCACGACAGCAAAGGCTACACAGAGAAACTCTGCGGCAAAACACTAAAAAACAAACAAACAAAAACCAGCAAAAAGACTATATTGATATTACCTGAAGATGAGGAGCTGGTGGTAGAAGAAGAAGGGGAGAAATTTATCAATATACATTAATACTTGGAGATGTATAGGAACTCTGCCCTGGGATTCCACAGAAGGAGAAAAACAGATAAGGATGATGTTAAAAGGCCAGATTAAAGGACTGAGTGTTTTCCTACCACAAAAAAAGCATAACTAATTGAGAAGAGAAAGTATTATCCTGACTTAAACATTATAAAGTGCAAGCATTTATCAAAGCATTCCCTAAGAAACTTCAAATGTAAACCATTTGATGGTTTAATATATCAGTTAGAGCAAATTCAACCTAAATTATCAAACAAAATGTAATTCAAAAATAATGAAAACAAAAAAAAGGAAATAAATAAGTGGAGAATGATGCATACTCCAATAGAGAGGGAGCTTTCTCACAGTAAGCTACCTCAAAAAGCTCTGTGCTAGTCAGTCCATCAAGATTTCAGGATTATGATGGGGGAAGAGAGGATAGACTTGAGAATGATTTTACTTTGGATAAATTACAGTGGTTTGAACCAGACAGATGTGATGGTTGCTTAATATTGTGACTGTACTAGATAATCCTGAACTTTCCCCTTTAAAATTGTTTATTTTATTACATTCAAATTTCTCCTTAACAGAAGGAAAACACAAAACAAAACTGTGGTGATATTTTATCTGTGTATCCCAATAAAGTTTATCTGAGGATCAGAGGAAAAAGCAAGCCACTATAGTAAACATAGAGGTCAGAAAATGGTAGCATGTGCCTTTAATCCTATCACTCGAAAGGCAGATATCTGTCTGGATCTCTGTGAGTTCAACGCCACACTGGGAACAGATCCAGGCATGGTGGTAGATACATTTAATCTCAGCACTAACCATAAAGGTCTGAAGGTCTATATAGATAGATGGGAAGTGACAGAGCTGAGCAGGAAGAGGAAGTGATGTAGCTGGGCAGAGAGAGGTAATGAGCTGGTAGAACAGAAAGGCTTATAGGCATGGGTATACAGGAAGTAGGTCTTGTTGGAAGTTGTGGAGTTGATGAGGTGAGGTTAGCTGTAGCTTTTCCTGTCTCTCAGGTTTTAACCCCAATATCTGGCTCTGGGCTTTTTATTAATAAGACCATTTAACACTTCATTCTACACAAAGCATTTGAAAACATTCCCGTCATTATTGTTATGTTCAAGATACATTTAGGTAAAGTCAATTTATTGTCCATCTTTATATAACAATGAATTATTTTATATATTTATAAAAACAGTTTTCATTAATTTCCTTGCTAAAGTGGCAACAATAGTGTTCACTATAATGTTCTCTTCATTGATGCATTCTCTTACGTTCCTCTAAGCCGCTTTTAAATTTCTTTATGTAGATGTTTCATATTTGTAGATAGATGGTGGATGGATGGATGGACGGATGGATGATAGAAAGGTAGATGGATGACACTAGGAAATGCTTTAACTTGTATATTTTAAATTTTTCCTTTTCCATTGCTACTTTCCCAATAACTATTCTTACATAATTAACATACATTTTGTGAGATTAGCTCTTTATGTAACATGATTTGCTGAGATCAGCCTAAGAGCCTTTGAACAGATGGGGTGGGTTTAAATATAAGTGACAGTAGCCTCACATTACCTCCTTGCAGTGCCACTTGGAAGAAACTCAACAAAAATCAATACCTAACCACAGAATATATACTTAAACACACTTTGTTAAATAGTAAAACTCCTCACATGTATGGTTGTATATATGTATAAAATACATGTATGTGGAGTGAGAGAAAAAATTTGATGGTTATAATTTTACTAGTGAGTACATTTACTTATTTTTGAGGTAAGCTTTTCTGGCCTATAAACTATGCAGACATGTGACATCAAGTATTCTTACCTGACATTTAAATAGCCATAGAAACAAACTCATCATACTTTGAAAAATTTCAAAATTAGAAGAGAACCTGTAGAGAACCTCACAAATCTCTAAAAATTGGAGGGCACAGCGTAAAAAAAAAATAACAAACTAATAACAAAATGGAAATTAGGCCAGACTGGAAGAATATATTCATAGTTTAATCTAAAGGTGGGCAACAAGTATATACACAGTGCTAGGGGTGTTCTGCTAGTTGTATTTCCATCTTTTGCAAAGACTGAATTATGCATCCCATATAAACAAATATCTCAGTTTTCCTTAATAGTCATTAGACTTGTTCTTATACCCTTTACATAGTATGACAGACAAGCAGACAACAATGGGCTGTATCTAACCTGGGTTATCCAGCGTAATAGTGAATGATCTTATGAACCACACTTGTCAGAGGGAGCAAGTTTACAATGTAGTGTGCTTTCTTTTAATCACAGTAAGTTACAAGATCAAACTACTGATTGTTCAACTAATATGCTTAGGATCTTTCATTGTTGAAAGTCATTGTCATTACCAATACATGGTATAGTGTAGACTACGCAAAAAAATATCTTTTTTGGGTTCTTGGAAGATTGTTTGATGAGTATAGTGCTCACTGTGCAAGCATAGAAATCTGAATTCAGACCCTAGGACTCATGAAAATCCTATGGCATTGAGCACATGGAAGTCTAACACATCTACACTGAGATAGGAAGCAAAGAAAGGAGAATCTCTGGAAGCTCATTCACCAACTACCCTGGCATATGTAGGAACAATCAACAAGAGACCCTATTTCAAACATAAGGGAAGGTAAGACCCAACACTGAAGTCATTGTCAGACCTACTTGTGTGTGCCATATACATGGAGAGATTATAAATCTATTCTATTATTGAGATTTGCTCCTGGCCATAATGAAAATATCAGATCAACTGACTGTCTTACTATAAAAAAAAACTGCAAAATTTACAAAATGGTTACAAATATTTAACATTAGGAAACACAGAGTATAAGCAATTATGAGAGATGAGATGAGATGAATGTGGAAGAAGAGAAGACTGGAGATAGAGATATAGGCTTGTGCTCAGAAAAACATGTCAGCTATCTTCTGTGGAGCTGTTTGTGTCAGTCACAGAAGAGTCCAACACTGTAGGTTGACATAACATGGGGCTTGAAAAAATGTGGTAGTTCACAGAGAACAAACATGTTTAACAGAACTTTGCATTCTAATAGCCAGAAAAGACTTTCTCTGTGATCATCCAGTGTTGTACCTATACATAAAAATGTTATGCTTTCAAACATTAAAATACATGTTCATCTATAGGACTAAATAAACTAAAAAATTGTGGGAGAATAAAATTGGTATACAAAGTCCAAAAGACTCATATCTAGTGTATATATTCAAGACACTCTCAACTCTAAGCAAAATGTCAAACCACTGAATGTGTGTATGTTTGTCCGTGTATATTGAGAAATTAGCATTATTGTCCAGCAGGTATGTGCAAATTAAAGCTAAAAAACATACTGTTATAATAGAATGACACAATTAAAAAAGTAAGCCTCCATAATAACAAGTATTTATGCAAATGTGAATCAATGTTAATAGAAACACAAATGGTTGCCATTTTTGAAAATAAGTTCAGCAGTTTATTGCAATGTGAAATATCTGCTAACATTATATATAAAAATCAGACCTAGGTACTTACAAAAAAGAATTGGATATGCACACATGGACTTATGTAAATATTTATAGCATCTTCTTAAGACTCTTCACCTGTAAACAACTCAAAAAGTCATTCATAGATAAATGGAAAAGCAAATTGTATTAAATTTTCCAGTAGATATTTTTGTTTCTTAAGTACTTTATTGTACTGTTTCTAAAATAGAGATTATTTATCAGTAAAAGGGACAAGTATCTGCTGCATGCAGTAATGCAAATGAATTTTAAAATTATTTTGCTAAGGAAAAACAACCAAATATAAAAGAAAATAAGCCTTGTAATTTCATGCATATGGAATTAAAGGAAATGTAAATTCATCCTTTCTGACAAAAATCAGCAGGTCAGTAATTGCCTACGGCCAAAGATGAGTAGGTAATTTTCTGCAAAATTAATGAAACACAGTTATGTTTGCTTATTTTATGAATATAAAAAACAATCAATATCTTGATTGTGGTAGGAGCTATATGAATGTATGCATTTATCAAATGTTGCCATTCTGTATAAACAAATGGTACATTTTAGTGATACTAAAATCACATCTCAACAAACTTGATTTAAAGCATATCAAATATATTTAAAATCATGTCAGTGAAGAAAACAAAGAAAATTTATTCATTCCTCAATGAAGTAATTTTTTGCTAATAAATATGTTGTAACTTAGTTTTAACAGTCCCCACCATTTTATTAATTGTTGTTTGAAACAGAAAAAAAGAAGATTTTCTCTTAGAATATAAACTGTAAAAAAGAAGAAGAAGAAGAAGAAGAAGAAGAAGAAGAAGAAGAAGAAGAAGAAGAAGAAGAAGAAGAAGAAGAATATAAACTGTACTGCCAGAGAGTATTTCACTCCTGAGACATAGGTCTGCTCTGCAGTGATGATTGTAGAATGGAGAAGGGAAGCAGGAACGACACAATTTTCTGGTAATCTAGTCTCAGAATCATGTCCTTATTAGTTCTATCTCTCATAATACAGAAAGGAAAGGGGATCCAGAGAGAGATTTGCTATAAACACTCAATCAACATCAATAGGAGGATTAATATCTTTACAATTCATAGCATTTGCCTGTTTCCCCAAATCAATATAATGCTGAGTGTTGTGTAGCTGAAGTTTTCCTGTTCCTGCCTGGCTCCTGTGGCTCCATGGTCCTGCAGCTGCTCAGACTCAAGTGAACACACAGAGGCTTATATTGATTATGAACTGTATGGCCTAATGGCTCAGGCTTCTCACTAGGTAGCTCTTACATCTTAAATTAACCCATTTCTGTAAATCTATACTTTGCCACGTGGTTCGTGGCTAAACAGTACCTTTACATCTTGCTTCTTTTGGTGACAGCTAGCAGTGTCTCTCCCCTGCCTTCTTCTTGTCTCTCTAGTTAGAATGTCCAGCCTAACCTTATTCTGCCTCACCATTGGTCAAACAGCTTTATTTATCAACCAATCAGAGCAACACATATTCACAGCATATAGAACGATATTACCCATCATTTCCCCTTTTCTTTCTATTTAAAATGAAGGTTTTAACTTTAACGTAGTAAAATTACATATAACAAAACAAAACAGTTATCAAGCAAAAATTACAGTTACAATATTTAGTTTATTTGTATTTCATAAAATTAAAGAAAATATTTTATCATCTGTCCTATATTTGTGAGTCTAAAGTTTCATATCTAATTTATCTTTTATCATAACCAAGGAAAAGTATAATTATAACTATCTAGTTTTCAACTACATCAAAGACCTCAGAAGGAATTAATATTACTTAAATAAACAGGAAGAACATTGTAAGCAACTTCCAAAAATCTAGAATGACAAAGACAGCTGGTTGCTTGGACAGTCATTCAAAGTTCCTCTGCAATGTTGGGGCATCCATTCTTCAGCCTACAGGTCTAGAGTCTCTCAGTAGCTTTTCTCTATGCCTTGTAGAATGTCTGGCATTTTCTTCTGTGAAGCAGGATCTGCAGGACCTTTTTGCCTTACAAAGTTCAATGGTCACCTTCCTATGGGTCTTACATGTCCAGTTGATACAACATTTTGTCAAGCAGTCCAGTCAAGAACAGGTTCTTGCCCAAATGGCTATTTTTGCCAAGAAGAAGATAAATTCCATATGGGAGTGTTTTTGATGCCCATCTTTCTCTTTGAAGTAAATCAGTGCTGCCAGGAGCAGACATGTCTCACTGTCCAGAAAGTCTAAAATTTTTAAAACATTTTAAATGCCATATTCTTCAGGTCTTTGAAATGTTTGAAGATTACCTACCTAATCGAATTATATCTATGTATACCTAGAAACCTTAACATGATTATAAGTTTGACTATCATAGAAGACTAATTATTAATCTGTATTTCTTAATTATCCATTACAATTTAAATGAGTTACATAAACATAATACCTTACATGAGAGTAGAAATATATATGTATATTTCTATATAAAGTATAACAAAATTAACTTTAAATTTGTATCAATAAACAAAAATCTATAGCAATGTAAAATATTTATCTTATATTTCTATATCATATTCCCTCCCCCCCTTTTTTTTTGAAAAAGATTGACTATGACCAATAACAATGTATAACCAACAACCTAAACAAAGACAAACATCCATAACCCATTTTTGGGGAATGTGGGCATAGTTTTCTAGGCTACTTCCTGATGAGAGAGGGCACTGGTAATCTTATAGGGACACAAAGAAAATTTTTGGATTATGGTCAAGTCCTGAGTGGAATAGTCTGTGAGGCTGTATTCTCTGAGCCAGTTGCCTTGAAGTTGATTTTGGATGTTGGATAACCTTGGCCATGGTGTCATTGGAGACCTTTTAGGGGGACTTGGCTGGTCAAACCATATTAGCCTGGAAACAATCCACAGGCTCTCATCTTCTGTGGAACCAAAAGCAGAACTTCTTTTCCAAAGCAACATATCCTTAGACATCAACTTTGAAGTCCAGATACCTTTAAAATATATATATTGATTTAACACAGCAGCTTTTACAATCAAATGTCTCTCTGTAATTAAAAATTGCAAACACAATATAATCTAGACTCTCTGTGTGATTTCCATCTTTATGTGGCTTATTTTTTATATTACTTTGTTTCTTTTAAGGCTTTATTTTTTAAAACTATCTATTTCTTTATTTAACTGTCTATCCTCCTTTTCCTCTTTCTTTTAAGCCTACATACAGGTTTACACACATTGTAAACTGTTTAAAGACTTATTCCATCTGAATCTGTCTTATTGTGAATGTATGATCCATTTTTCACTAGGAGAGACTTTAAACTGCTAAACTGCATGGCCAGGATGAAAGGCGGCAGCCTTGGGTGCTGATTCTGCCCATTTTAGCTTTTAAAAATGGCAGAGGTAATTCACTTCCAGCTCTGGGCTATGTGTATCATCAACTCTAGGAAGCAGTGTGTTTATGCCTCCAATAAAGCAGCATGTAGTCCAGAAACCTTTTTTTTTGTTTGTTTGTTGTTTGTTTTTTGGTCTGTACTAGCAACAGCTAAATCCACCATGCAGCATACTGTGTGGCTTGGAGATGCCTCTGTTTACCATGGCGGGAATCTGCCATGCTGTGCTTAAGTCCAGCAAGTTCAGTTGGTAGAGCATGAGACTCTTAATCTCAGGGTCATGGCCTCGAGCCCCACGTTGGGCACCATATGTAACTGAAGTTTTCCTGGTCCCTCCCAGCTCCTGCAGCCCTGTGGTCCCACAGCCGCTCAGACCCAAATGAACACACAGAGGCTTGTATTAATTATGAACTATATTGCCTAATGGCTCAGGCTTCTTGCTAGGTAGCTCTTACATCTTAAATTAACCCATTTCTATAAATCTATACTTTGCCACGTGGTTTGTGGCTTACCAATACCTTTATATCTTGCTTCTTCTGTCTCGCCTCGCCTTCTTCCTGTCTCTCTAGCTAGAATGTCCAGCCTAACCTTATTCTGTCTCACCATTGGTCAAAGAGCTTTATTTATCAACCAATCAGAGCAACACATATTCACAGCCTACAGAGTGACATCACTCATCATTTTCGTGTGCAGGAATTCAGTGTTTTGGGTCATCTCCTTCTAGTTTGCCAGATTACTGTGATTGCCAGTTTCTTTATCTCTGAAACAATCATTGCAAGAAAGAAATGGTTTATCCTTACAAAGGTTTATGCTACAGCTAGATTTTATTAGATGTCTATTACCTAATGTAGAGCATTGTGAATAAGATGAAGGTATGACAACTTGATGTTGTCAACAAGTATCAGGGAAAGTATCTAATAGGAGTAGGATTATTTGCTCCTTTCTGTTACCCTTGCTATTATTGCACAGAGAATAGATAACCTCAGAATAATCACTTGGAAAATGTCCTAGAGGCCATGTATTGTAGACACTCCTAATGAGTGTCCACCTCAGTTAGTCTGACTACTTTAATCATCTGAGTACCTTATTGTAACATACCTAAAAACTTAGTGAAGTTTTCAAGTGTCAAAAACAGGCCACAATAGTATATTTTCAGTCTTTAAAAAGGTTCTTCAAGACCAATGATATGTTTCTCTAAGAATCCTAAGTCTTAATCCTCAGAAGATTATTTCAATATAAAACTGTGTCAATGTGAGAAACTACACAACATATGAAAACATCATACTCTTTTGTCATACTTCACCTTGAAATATTGCAGCTGACAGATGACTGGCTGTCATGCACACAAAAGTTGAAGATGTTCACTAGACTCAGGCTGTTATGAAAATGTAAAAGGTTTCAACATGAGAAATAATAAGTGTTTTTCTGCATGCCAACTTCAATGCCATATGTCTCCAACAGGCTCTATAAAATCTGGTCAGTTTGTTGTTTTGATAAGATGATCGAGGGCTGTAGTTGCATTTAGAAGTTCATATGTAACCAATTTCAATATGGATTTAGATATCCTGCTACAATAAGAGGAAGGCTGATGTCATACATGGGACATTCAGCACAACCTCTGCTGTGGGATGTTCTGTATGGCAAATGTGTTGCTAATAAAACACTGATTGGCCAGTGGCTAGGCAGGAAGTATAGGCGGGACTAACAGAGAGAATAAAAAGAACAGGAAGGCAGAGGGAGGCTCGGCCAGCCACCGCCAGGACAAGCAGCATGTAAAGATGCCGGTAAGCCACGAGCCATGTGGCAAGGTATAGATTTATAGAAATGGATTGATATAAGATATAAGGACAGTTAGCAAGAAGCCTGCCACGGCCATACAGTTTGTAAGCAATGTAAGTCTCTGTGTTTACTTGGTTGGGTCTGAGCGGCTGTGGGACTGGCAGGTGAGAGAGATTTATCCTGACCGTGGGCCAGGCAGGAAAACTCTAGCTACAAACCTCTTCATGTATTATATGAAGAAACCGATCACCTACCTTTCTCAAGATGAAACATCTAAACGTAAGCTTGTGTTATGCTGTAGCAAGTGTGCCAAATGATTGTCATGTATTAAATCCAACAAAAAGGAGACACTATCACTGTTATCACTGCTTTTTTAAAGATGACAATAAAAGTGTCACATCATGGCATACTCTGCCATGTGCACTTATCAAATTTAGATGAGATGCTTCCTACTACAGCAGCTGTCAGTAGAAGAGTCTTGACTAGCATTAAATGTGAATGTAGCAGTTGCTATCCCTATGGCCTAAGACTCCTCTGAGTTTTGTGTTATGAAATACCGCCATCTTATCCTGATCATCTCTGTCACCTTGTGTAAATAAATGACATGGATAATTCAAAATAGTAAATGATGGTACAATAGGTTAGTTTTCAATAGTACTGATGTCTATAACATTAAGCAATAATGAATTTAAAGCTCCTGTCAATGACGTTGTAATGAATTTGTTCTGTAAGAAACATGTAGCTGATGTCTTCTACATGGCGAGTAAACTTTGCTTTGTTAAAAGACCAGACAATATTTATAATCTTGGACACATATATTGTCTGTACCACCTAGAGTTCTACCTTTATAGAATGTTCACAGAAAGAAGCCATTACAGACCATGTGTGCATGCACACACACAAACATACATTTACTATAAGAATAGGTATTTTCCATGGACACTCAATTTAAATTTTGCAAGTATTTCACTTTCAGGGAATGTATCTTATTTTGCTTTTTGCAATAATTAATAAAAATTAATAATAAAAACAGTTATAGGCTATCAGGTATCAGCTATAATTCATATTAGTGTATACCTGACAGTTATGATCATGGTAAGCAATGTACTTTTGACAATCCCTGGGAAAGAGTTCATTACCTCTTCATCTAGGGGTAGGACCTTGTGAAATTTCCCTCGCCCTCATTGCATGTCAATTTGCATCACTTCTGAGGTCATATAGGTGACCATGTTTTGAGGTTTCATGGGTTCAGTTTTCCTGTCTTGGACAGAAGACACTACCTAGCAGCAGACATCATGGTCTTCTGATTCTTAAAATACTTCCTCCTGTTACTACACAAATTTGCCTTAGCCTTAGGTGCAGGGATTGCACTGTAGATACAGCAATTTGGGTAGGGGACCCCAGAGCCACTTACTCTCTCATAACCACATTTGAATGTCAGCAACAAAAAGATGCTGTTTTAATGAGGAGTTGAGATATATTCTTTGTGATACATGAATACATATTTATCATACAATCAGAATTTATATGGGTTTAGGAAAATTGCAGAAGTAAATTCTCCTCTAGGATTTACTTGCTATCATGCTACAGGTAGTTTGATAGGTTTAGTAGGACCAGGATTGAATTACCTTCTATTGAGCAGTTCTTACTTGCATCTAAACATCTATTGGTTATCACACAGCTAAAGTTCTACTATCACACTATTGAAGACACTGTGCCTTATCAAGCATTGTGGTTCATAGGCTTTACTGCTGAGTAACACTGCTGACTGCCTTTATCCATTGTCAAGTCGAATGACAGCTTCTGAGAAGACTTGATGGTACTCTTTGACTCAAGACTTGGATAAGCTAAACCATATAAATGAGAAATTAGCAGTTACACAAATGTTTTAGAAGACACAGTTTTAGTTTTCCTTCTACCATATTTATTCTCTGTTTTCTGAGTCTCTGTCTCTTGACTCATCACAGAATCCTTGTAATTATTTTGCTTCCCCCTTAGATGTTTTATTACATCTTAGAGAGTCAATGAACTCTTTTAATGCATGCCAGAGGTCTCTAATGTTAAATGCACTATTTGCAAAATATCAGTCACTAGTACATTAATCCAAGTAAAACAATAACAAAGCAGAAAAACATAAACCTTTCTCTGCCTCCTTTGGCTCTTCATTTGCCTGTTTTAAATTATATAAATTATTTCCCCAGTAAATGAGGGTATTAAATTCTCCAAAGCACTAAACAAAAATCTAATTGTTCTAGACCCTAATTGCCTTCCAAAATGCAAGAGTACAAGACCTCAAGTCATCTCCTGATTTGTTAATGTATAAATCCGAAGACTCTCAAAGACTCAGAGTCATTGATAAGGTCAACCATTGGTAGCAGACATAATTTTTAAAAGCCAGTAACTCAATAGAACACAGCTCCTTGGAGGCAAGGATGTTGTGTAATTTATCTTCAGCTCCAGCACACCTTAGCATAGGATAGAATAGAAATGATGCCCAGAAAATAGTGAATGATGTTCGCTCTCTCAGCTCACAGTAGCAGTTTGTAGGAAATATATTCTCCTACATAAACCTCTGAAACATCACAGCATTAAAACAGAATTCATTGTCATTCTCCAGATGTCATTGACAGTACTCAATGCATCCTACTCTCAGAGGACTGAGGTATAAAACATTTAATGCTTCAGTGTGCAAAACCCAGCAACAACAAGAATATAGCAGGGGATGCTTTATCTTCCAGAAAGCAGATATTTCTGTCTTCATCTTCTGAAGCTAATAGCTAACACATGGGGTGTTGTGATCTGTTGATGTTCTACAGGTGTGGTATTACCGCTTGGAACAGGATAATTCTTTGGAGCAGTTTTGCAGATTACAGAAGACTTAGCATCCGTTGACCCTGTCTTCTAGTGCTTATAACATGTTTTGTCCTTGCTATTGTGAGAAACAAACCAAAAATTTAATGTGAAAAAACCCCAAAATTTCTATCAGAAGAAAATAACCTTATTGGACAAAAGTCACAGGAATTATGCACACACACATGCACAAATCATTCTGACCCAGCTGTCTAATTTGAGGGACTTAAAGAGAATGGCAAAAATAAATAGCTAAAGAAGTATGTTTTAGTACTTTTCTTTGTGTGTAAATGCCACAGGAATTCTGCCAGTTACATAAACAACAGAAATCACTGTTGTGAGCAATGTGTTAATTCATCTTCAGAATTCAGCAGTGGCTGCTGAAAAAATGTCTTGGTATTATGGATGAATCAATGGTAGTTACTTATGCATTGCCATGACATGTACATGCTGGAAAGAAATGAAGGGAAGAAGCATTAAGTTGGGGTCATGACTTCAAAAGATTCAGGACCCTTATGCAGAGAGGACACAGCAGAACTTCTCACATCATGGTGGTAGTGAAGCAAGGCAACGGGAAAGATGCTACTTACCAGGTTTTCTTTCTCTCCTTTTATTGTGTCTGGGGTCAACAGCCAATGGAATGATGCCACCCATATTCAGGATGTCTTTGATATTCTTTTCATTGGCTCTTGAACTATACTTGCTAACATTGCCAAAGACCTATCTTTCTAATAACCTGTGTTATGTCTAATGCAGCTAATTTGACATTTGTCAACCAAAAAGCAAGACGTTTTAAAGGAAAATTAAACAAAATAATGGTGTTGACTTTTTCCTAGTTTTGACTCTACATAAGACATTAAGTTAATGCTAACATATCTAAAGAAACAATTTCAAAAAGGGTAAAGCAAAATTAGTGAGAAACAAAAACTCTATGTGGTCAGGTTGACATGATATGCAGAAAAACGATTTCTCTGCACAGGGTTTAGAAGAAAGAATACATATGTGCAACATTCATGTGTTCATAATTTAAGAAAAAGTATTGCTGCATTTACAAAGAAAGATATCACATGAATAGATTTCCACTTTTGTGATTCCAGTGTGATGAACTCTTAAACTATGATGGACCCCTTACAGAGCCATGGAAAGAGCCAGAGAGAAGGGTATGGTCAGGAAGACTAATGATATATTTTGCATTGTGTTCATTCATTTGCAAATATTTCACATAGAAAAGTCATTTTAAAAATGTTTTAGAATGTTGTTGATTAAAATATAAAGTAAAACAGTGCATTGCTAATGGGGTTTCATTATATTCCCTACAAACAAAGTCAACAGGTTTCATTTAAAATTAACTTTTGAAGAAATTTATTTGTCATTCTTTTAAAAAATAGTAGCTATGGGGGGAGGGACTGTGATGAGAGGAGGGAGGGGAAATTGAAGTCTAGATGCAACACAAAAATAATAATAATAAAAATAAAACAATAACTATTAAATTTATTAAAAGACCAATATATCTTTTTTTATTTTTTAATAAAATTACCAGCTCCAGTCTCATCAGTCCAAAAAGTAGGTCCATGAGAGCAGTATCCAACTCTGGATGCTCTTATCACAGAAAAGCCAATGCCCAAGAGAAAAACTTCAAAGTAAAAGAAAACGGAGGCAAGGCCCCAAATGGGCATTACATGCTACCAAGTAAAAGGCCAGGACCAGGAAAGAATTACATCTTGTTTAGTTGTTGGCTGTAGGCATCCCATAGAATCCTTTATCACAGGGCATTGCCAAAGCTATTGGTTCCTTCCAGAACATAATGGTTAAGAGCCTACTTCTGAAGCCACCATTTATTAATGTCATTAAACAGGAGAAACTGAAGTGGTACCCAACTGGAACTTGCACCCTTGCTGACTAGTGTTCATAGTGCTATAAGGTCTTATGTACATAACTGGAGGAGGAAAGCAATCATTAATCTCTCCTATCTATAAATCCTGTAATCTACAAAAATAACCTGCCTGCAAGATACAATGATTCAATAGTGTTAAAATAGGCTAACTAGCTCAAATTAAGCCTACAACACACTTTTGGGTAAAATAATCCTCAAGTGATATTCTGTTGGTATTCAGAGTAAAAGCAATAGGTACAATATGCAGATTGAGATCCAAGCCTTTCCAGCTCTTTTCTGTCACATATTGGACATCTGCCAGCTGAAGAGAAGAGCTGGCACTTTCACAAAGGCAGTATTCCAGTCAGGAACCCCAAGACAGGGTTGTTAACTACAACAAACACACGAGGTAGTAACGTAGCTGATACCTGTAAAGCCTCTCAAGCTAGTGATTTTCTAGTTAGCCAAAAGCTCATCAAAGCAGTGTTTGTAGGTGTTCCCTCTGTATGAGTAGCTACTGGGATCCAGATTTTGAAGACTTGAAACCTGACACAAGAAGCTAAATGTAGGTTGTGCTCCACAATGCAGTTAAGCTAACAAAGTGTTCCATTTCAACTGTACAAAAGCATGTGCTTTACTAATGAATCATTTTAATGAGAATAGCATTAGACTCCCTGAAAAAATACTTTCAGATGTGTGGCAGGTTATTGAAGATGATGTGCAACCTCAAGTATGTGTTTATTTCTGAGGATGGTACAGTAAAAGTGTATAGACTGTAAGCCTTTAAATACCAGGAGGGCGGTTTGACACACTTCTGGACCTGGAAGTCCAGGTCTCAGGAACATTTCCCTAAAGACCACAAAGTCTCTCTGCTTCACCTACAAATGTTTTCTTATTATCTGGAAACCACTAAGATTGGGTTAGGAACCATCTAATGGCTGTTTTTTAAGCTAATTGTCTCTTTACTTGATCTATCTCCAAAGAGTCACATTCTTGGTGGGTTGTAATTTAGCACAAAATTCTGTTTTTTGTTTTGCATATTGATTCTATTACCACCATGACAACTACAAACATAAGTTTCTGAACCCGACCAGGTTAGCCTCTATGAAACAGTTTACTAGCTAGCATTGTGGACACTGAGGCTAGATAAGGCTGCATTATCAGGAGCTCCTCTATTTCCTATAGAAACTCTTGACCTGAACTCACTGAAAGCAAGTAGTAGCCCTCATATTTCCACCTTAACATGCCCATGAACATTGCAAAATATCCCTAAGTGACACTCATAAGTCAGAGAAAACTTAGGTTCAACTAATAAGGGTCTTGAGAATGGAGTCTACCATGATTTTTGTAAAAACCTATTACCTATAACCCAAGGCTGCTTGTATTTTGCATCCTGTCTCCATTATCTATTATCTGCACAGGTTTCTTCAGCTTTGTGTGACTTGCTTTTAATAACTGGAAATGTTGGTACCAAGAACATCGTCCTTACATATTTTGTAATAAGTAAACTATCCACAGTACTAGTGACCTACTTGATTCAGTAGATATAGTAAGTTACTTTTATTTTTAGAGTAAAGGTAACAGTTCTTTAATAGTTGTAAAATCCTAAAATGATTGATGAAGTGTCTCAAATTGTAAGATTTGTGATGGTGAAGGGCTGAGTTGAACTATTCCCTGAAAGTTCAAAAGTTGAACAATGATCCTGGCACATAATGTTCTAATGGAATGGATGTTAAGCGGGTGAACAAGTTTCCCACAACTATTCGCAACATTATAATGATGAATAAGCATTCATTCTTTCATAAGCATAATATTTTAACCATACTCACCAAGGGACCCATAAACTACAAAAAAGAGCTTCACAAACATTAATTAGTAAAGGAACATCAGAATATAAAATCCCAAAGCAGGTCTTTTGGGGAGAAAATGTGAGCCTGATAAACTTAGTGCTAAGAAAGAAATGGAAACACAGATATATAACATAAACAAATAAATCAAGGCAATTAATATAAAAAGGAACATAATTAAAAACTTACTCCTAAGAGATTGCTTTATTAACATATGTGCTAATAATATATGCTAATCCTATACTGATCACTACATATTAAATCACATAATTATAGACTAGTGAAAGTACTGACGCTGAAAGGGAACATGATACCTTTGGTTCCTTCTCCATACCACTGACAGTCTTGGGAAAACTGACCTGTTAACCTGTAACTGCAGCCTGGAAGTCCCTTCAAGGCACAAACAGAGCTACATTTCTTCAATGGGAGATTCTAAGGCCACTTTGCCAATTATGACCTTGAAGAGACCTTCCTAAGAAGAGTTAGTTGAAGCCATAGAGTTGGAGTACTTATTAATGTGAGTGACCAAATTGTCTATCTTGTTGTACCCTATTTTTCAAATTTTTACCTTTCTTTTTAAGAGAAATAATTTTATGAATGCCTTCCTAAAACAAACAAAACTGAATATCAGTTAAGGATAACATTATACTTTGTGGAATGCTCTAGAAGAATTGCCACTAAAGTATTAAATTGAGAATTAAGTCAGTGTGCTCTTTGTGACCAATGATATTCAACATAGTTTTGGAATTTTAGACAAAAAAAAAATAGAGAGCTTTATGAAAATTGGAGAGGGATAGGTAATGAAATTCTACATCTAATGTAAGATTTTGCAGAACCCCAAATAAAACCATCTGACATACTTTGTAAGTGATGATTCAGCAATTTCACTCAGAACAAGTGTGCAGGACATTTCACAATACCAAATCACCAAGTAGTAAATAACTAAAGTAAAATACTGTACAAAACATAATGATACATGCCAATTATCTGAGTACTTAGGAGCTTGGCACTGGGAGACTATAAGTTTCTGGGCAACCAGGTAAGCATAATGAGATGCTGTCTAAGAAAGTAAGTAGCGTGCAGTTAAAAAAATAAAACATAAAAACCAATATGTACATATAAACATATATGTATTTATAAAATATTTCTTAAATAATGTGCAATAATTTCATCGATAATAGCTTAGGATGATGTAAAGAGACTCCTTAAATTATATCATGAATAATTTTAATTTTCTATCATGAACACTTGTTACTTCTCTTTTTTAATTAAAAACTTTTCACAAAATATATTTTGGTATATTCTTTCTCCATCATATTGTCTTTTTAAGTTGTACAATTAAATTTAATTTTTAAATAATTCTTTCTTTTGATTAATAATATCACATCATAACTTCCTGAATTAAATGTTCCTTCCAGGAACAATAGGTTTAATTAAGAATAATTAAAACTGAATGAGAATTTCATACAATTTCAATGGACCATGTGTAAACAAAATTTTTATCTAATACAATAAATGATACTCATCTTATTTATCATGTAAACATAAATCTCCATAGTAATAAAGTTTATGTCAAACTTTTTCAGAAGTATTGTAGCATGAATCTTAGAAGGTCTTATTAATAAAATCAAACCTGAGCCAGGTATTGGGGTGAACGCTGGAAGATCAGAGAGACAGAACAAGCCACAGCTACCTCACCTCGCCAATTCCTTAGCTGATCCTGTTTCCTCAGACTGGAAGCTTCTGAGTCCTCATCCAGAATGAATCTCAGCTGAACTGTGCTGCCCAAAGCCTAAAAGCTTAACCAGTCAAATGCTTCTAGTTTCTGGTCCTCACACCTTATATACCTTTCTGTTTTCTACCACCACTCCCTGGGATTAAAGGCTCACTTTCTGGGATTAAAGGCGTGAGTCACCATACTTGGCTGTATCCTTGAACGCATGGATTTCTGCCTCTGGAATGCTAGGATTAAAGGCGTGTGCTACCACTGCCTATCCTCTATGTTTAATATTGTGGCTGTTCTGTCTCTGACCCTAGATAAGTTTATTAGCGTGCACAATATTTTGGGGAACACAATACCACCACAGAGGTATACCCTGGAAGTCTCTTTTTGGATTTTTGAATTTCTCCTTTCTATGTTGTTCAAATTATCATCTGCTTCCAAACAGAACATGTTTGTGCTGCCTCACTCCCTATGTAAATCACAACATTTAGAGCTAGGTTTAAAGCAATCCTCAATTTCTGTTAAGACTTTCTGTAAGCCACAACAGATTTGAAAGCTGTTCATCACGGCTTAGTTGATGTTTCCCTGTCCCAATGGGATCCCTGAGCCTGGGTAATTTAAAATAACAGGTGGATTTGACTTAAAGTTTTGATGAATCTAAAGAAAGCAATCTTACTTTGGCATCCTGTCACGGAAGGAGAAAGCACAGGGCAAGTCAAGGCACCAGACTTGCAGACTTAACTCCTTTATAATCACATGAATCTATTTAGGAGAGTAGAGCCTTCACTCCCAAAAGGCTTCACATTGGAATGCACTTGTGTTGGCCATTATGGTCCTGCAGGTATTTGGGGGGTGGGCGGCACATTGACACCACAGCATGCAGCACACTGAAACCAATGTAAATAAGTAAGTAGGTCCTCAAATTTCTATTTGAATCCTCTATTTCCTTGTCTTTATGGATTTGTTTTTAAGAACTACTCAAGATTTAATTTTTGGAAGGTCTCCTTCTGTTTCATCTACACAATGAGGATAAGAAACTTTCCTTTTTGAGGAAAAAAGCTTTCCTGACAACGGTTTGAACTGAAAAATGATGCTATGGTATGCCGTGCATAAATCTAGCCTCTTACATAAAGTTTTAACCATTTGTATTTGGGCAATTCTAACTCTTATTTCATCCATGTATGGTATGTTGGCAGTAACAGTAGTGTCTCATCAATTGCATAGGGCCTACATGCTTACTATTTAATACAATATCACCTTTAGCAAAATCCAGCATTGCTAGTATTCTTGCCATGTTATGAAAGAATAAAATAACCTAGTGTCATTCCTCCGTTCACTTAAAAGACTGCTGTAGTTATGAATCAGTTGTCACCAAGTTTGTTATGTACTCAAGTCAGTAAGTTAACTTCATACACCGATGAGAAAAATAGCAGACAGCATGACTAAAGTGATAAAGAAGGCAGCTTTGCTGTCAAGTTCATGTCTTGGATTCATGGATTGGCTTAGCTGTGGTTTAGTTATATGGTACTATTGAAGACTGTCACCTTCTGTTTCCCAGTAGAAAGATGACAGTCATCACTGCAAGTACACAGAGTTTGCTTATTCTTTAACCTACAAACATAGGTGGTGGTAGTGGTAAGGGTGGGGCTGATGATGTAAAAACAACACAGGGCAAATTGTAAGAGAAAACAGAGAAAGGGACTCCTCTCTCTGAATTTAAAATCTACTAAAGGAAGCAGATGTTGTTCAACTGATGAAAATAGCATGTAAAACTGAAACAATTGAAAATTAAAGCAAAATAAAGTCCTAGTGCCAAATGCGTTTAATTTAATCTCTGGGCCTTGACACTTCCTATGGCCCCTGTCTGGAATATTCTTACCTTAAATATCTATATGAATCATTTCCTCCCCATTATTATCTCTTCAAGTAATGTTTTTTGATAGAATCTTTCCTTACCACTTTTATTTAAAATACCTTTCACACTCACACCTCCTCCAGTCCTGGCTTATTTTTCTAGAACTATTTATTCTACTTGACATGTTGAATACCTTTTTATTAAGAAGCATCTGTTTCTTATCAGCAGGCAGGAAGCTTCCTGAAAGACAGTGTCTGGTTGATCTCTACTGTACCCTGGGCACTGGGAAATATGTTGTACTAAGGTTTACTCTAGAGAAATGTACCCAGAAAAATAATAACTTTTAAAATAGATAAGTGGACTAACTACTAGTAAGGATATTTTTGTTTAATAGAGTATTTCCTTAGCAAATGTCTCTTGGCTGGGGCGAAAGCAAAAGAGAGACATTCATTGTATGACTTGTTTCAACCGCATCCCAAATGAAAGATGAAATGTCACAAGGCTTAGAAACAGAGAGAGTGCATGTCTGATGGCAGATCCGCAGCAAATTATTGAATGCAGAATGATCACTGTGAGCTTACACACTCAAAGGTGCCATGAGAAATGTGGGAATCAGGTCCTAGTGGAATTTGAAGTCATGTTCAATTACTCTGTTTCCATTCTAGAACAAGGTAGCATAAAAGGGCAAATACATAGTATGAGAAAATGATGTGATTGGAGCTTGTATTTAAAAATCTATTATTTTTTAATTAAGAAAAAAAATTATTCATTTTATGTACCAAAGATCTCCCTCTTCCTTCCTTCCACCCCTCCAGCCTTCCTCTCCCAGCTCATCCCCCATTCCCTCCTACAAGAAAATAAGGCCTCCCATGGGAAGGTATATTTAGTAGAGACAGGTCCAAGCCCTTTCCCCTGCCTCAAGGCTGTGCAAGATGTCCCATCCCAGGTAGTAGGTTCCAAAAAGCCTACTCATGCACTAGGGATGGATTCTGATCCTATTGCCAGGGGCCCCCTTAAGTAGATCAAGCTACACAACTCTCTCGCTATGCAGAGAGCCTAGTCCAGTCCCACGTAAGCTCCACACCTGTTGATCTAACTTTCATGAGTTCCCACTAGTTTGGATTGGTTGTCTCTGTAGGTTTCCCCATCATGATCTTGATGTACTTGCTCATAGAATCCCTCTTCTTTCTCTTCAACTGGATTTCTTGAGCTCCGCCTGGTGTTTGGCTGTGGAACTCTGGATCCGCTTCCATTACTCACTGGAGAAAGGCTCTATGATGACAGGGTATTCACCTATCTGATTACTGGGGTAAGCCAGTTCAGTCACCCTCTCCACTATTGCTAGTAGTCTAAGTTGGGGTCATCCTTGGGGATTCCTGGGAACTTCCCTAGCACCCAGTTTCTCCCTATCCCCATGATATCTGCCTCTATCATGGTATCTCTTTCATTCCTCTCCTATTCCATCCCTGTTACAGCTCAACCATCTACTCCCTTACGTTCTCATCCCCAATCCTCTACCTTCCATTGTCCCCCCACTTCCCCAGCTTACTCGTGGAGATCTCATCTATTTCCCCTTCCCAGGATGATTCATGCATCACTCTTTGGGTTCTCCTTGTTAGCTAGCTTCTCTGGAGCTATGGGTTGTAGTTTGGTTATCCTTTGCTTTACATCTAGCATCCACTTATGAGTGAGTACATACCATTTTTGTCCTTCTGAGTCTGGGTTACATCACTCAGGATGATATTTTCTAGTTCCATCCATTTGCCTACAAATTTCATGATGTCATTGTTTTTCATTTGCTGAGTAGTATTCCATTGTGTATATGTACCACATTTTCTTAATTCATTCTTCAGGTGAGGGGCATCTAGGTTTTTTCTAGGTTCTGGCTATTATGAATAATGCTGCTATGAACATAATTGAGCATGTGTCCTTGTGGTATGATTTGGCATTCCTTGGCTATATGCCCCAGTGGTATTATTGGGTATTGAGGAAGACTGATCCCTAATTTTCTGAGAAACCGCCATACTGATTTCCAAAGTGGCTGTATAAGTTTGCACTCCCACCAACAGTGGAGGAGTGTTGCCTTTGCTCCACATCCTCTCCAACATAACCTGTTACCAGTGTTTTTGGTCTTAGCCATTCTGACAGGTGTAAGATGATTTCTTAGTTGTTTTGATTTGCATTTCCCTGATGACTAAGGATGTTTAGCAATTCCTTAAATGGCTTTCAACCATTTGAGATTCTTCTGTTGAGAATTCTCTGTTTAGCTCTGTAGCCCATTTTTGAATTGGATTGTTCAGTATTTGATGTCTAGTTTCTTGAATTCTTTATATATTTTGGAGATCAGTCCTCTGTCAGATGTGAGGTTGGTGAAGATCTTTTCCCATTCCATAGACTGTTGTTTCGTCTTATTTACCATGTCCTTTGACTTACAGAAGCTTCTCAGTTTCAGGAGGTCCCATTTATTAGTTGCTGCTCTCAGTGTCTGTGCTACTGGTGTTGTATTTAGGAAGTGGTCTCCTGTGCCAATGCATTCAAGACTACTTCCTATTTTCTCTTCTATCAGGTGCAGTGTAACTGGTTTTATATTATGGTCTTTGATCTACTTGGACTTGAGTTTTGTGCATGGAAATAGATATGGATCTATTTGCCATCCAGGATAGCTAAAACAATCCTGTACAATAAAGCCACCTCTTCAGGCATCACCATCCCTGACCTCAAGCTCTACTATTGGTCTATAGTAACAAAAACAGCTTGATATTGGCATAAGAACATACATGTGAACCAATGGAATCAAATTGAAGACCCTGACATTAACCCACACACCTATGAACACCTGATTTTTGACAAAGAAACCAAATCCTGTACAATGGAAAAAAAAGAAAGCATTTTCAACAAATGGTGCTGGCACAACTGGATGTCTACATGCAGGTTTTTTTTTCTTTTTTTATTATTAAGAAATTTTCTATTCATGCTACATACCATCCACAGATCTCCCTCTCCTCCCTCCTCCAGCTCCCTAGACCTCCCTCCCCCAAATCTAACCTCCATTCCCACATCCTCCAAGGCAAGGCCTCCCATAGAGAGTCAGTAGAACTGGGTACATTCAGTTGAGGCAGGTCCAAGCCCCTCCCCCTGCACCAAGGCTGCCCAAGGTGTCCCACAAAAGCACTGATCTCCAACAAGTCCACTCATGCACCAGGGACAGATCCTAATATCACTGCCAGTGGGGGCCCTAAACAGTTCAAGCTAAACAACTATCTCATATCTCACTGAACACAGAGAAGTCACGCTGCTGCTTAACTAGAGCCTGTGGTGCTTGTGGTAGTGGAAGGTACCCTGCACCCTACCGGATGGAAAAGGTAAACACCAACCCATCTACAAACTGTCATCTACAACGGTGACCTGCCTTCAAGATGGACTGGTGCAATAGTGGCACAAATATTGTGAGAGTAACCAACCACTCTCTGTTTGGATTTAAGGCTGCTCCACAGTATGGAGCCCATGCTTGACACTGCATGGGTGGTCAAGAACCTGAGACTAGACAGGCTGTGGGCCTGGAGAAACTCAAATATTGTTGTGCTGCTAAAGGAAGAAAGCAATAAAATGATTCCTAAGGCCATTCCACTGTACTCATAGATAGTGTCTCATGTAGCCATCATTAGAGAAGCTTCCTTTTGCAGTAGATGGGAACTAATACAGACGCTCACAACTGGACAATGTGTGGAGAGTAAGAGACCTTGGAACACTCAGTCCTAAATGGGATATCTCCATCAAATCCATCCCCTCAGTGAAGTATCTGGAAGTATACTCAGGGAAGTATGTAAAAGAGGAGATGGAAATATTGAAAGAGTCAGAGAGGTTTGTACCATAACAAGACTGATACATCTATGAACTCAGAGATACAGGGCCTGGACAGGTTCAAGCTAGACAGAATCCCAAAACTGAGATGGAGAAGTAGACACAAGGGCTTAACCTTAACCAAGAAGTTATCTCTAATTGACAATCGCTTGCAAAGAAAAAAATATTTTTCTTCAATGAAGTATATAAACTACACTTAGAGTAGGTCCCATGACCAGTATTTTCTGGCCAACACAAAATGAACTCAGTGCCATTTCATGTCTTATATTGATTGATTTGTTTAGGCACTTAAAAAAATTACTGGAATTTTGCTTTTGTCTTGTTCCTGGTTTGGTATTTTTATATGTTATATTTGGGAGTATGTAGGTGTGTGTGTGTGTGTGTGTGTGTGTGTGTGTGTGTGTGTGTATGCTTTATCTTTGTTTTGTTGTTGTTGTTGTTTGCCATTAACACACTTGTTTTTCTATATGGCAACTACATCCAAATACTTTTTTATCCTTGTGGATTATGAATAATATAATTTATGGACCTTAGTTAATCTTAAATCATGGTTTTTGCATCCCTACAAACTGTGGCTTTAGATAAACACTATAGAATGTTAAAGGTATAAGAGATATTTTCTATTCCCCATTTGTGTCCATGGATGTGTATGATGCATTTATACATAGGTATGTATTAATATAGTGCCTGTAGGGTGGGTCATGTACACTCCAGAGATCAGCCCTAGGTGCCTCATTCATCTTGTATTTCTTGAGACAGAGTCACTGTTTTCACTTTTTGGCCTAGATCTTACTGAATAGACTAGGTTGGTAGGTCAGTAAGCTGCAGGTATCTTCATCTCCCTGGTACTGGGATTACAATCTCGTACCATCATGCTTGACTTTAAAAAAAATAATAATGGCTTCCAGTATTCATTTTAGGCCCACAGTATTGTTCAGAAAGCACTTATACAAATTGGTATTATATCCCCTATTTTAAAGGCTGATATTAACACCACTAGACCCTTTGTTAAAGGGCAAGCATATAGAAGGAAGGGAGTAGGCTAAGCTGTGTTCACACACTAAAATTTAATCTTTAATATTGATGTTCACTCAAATTTGTATCAATGTATCAGGAATCACAATGTAGGCCACCAAAATAGAAAGTATTAGAAAATCTCAGATCCCAGGTTTCAGAGGATTGAAATGTAGAATGAGCAAACTACTTCAAGAATTATAACTATTAGCTGTAAAAATAATCAGGTTGACATGATGACAAATTATTGTTTTCCTCGTTTTCCAGAATCCCTGATACTGCCCTGACTATTAGAATGTACCATCTATCTGCAATTCAGTTTCTCTCTCTCTCTCTCTCTCTCTCTCTCTCTCTCTCTCTCTCTCTCTATCTCTTGGTCTTTATCTCTCTGATGACATTAGCTGATACCTGTAATCATTATTTAACTGATCCTAGTGTAAAATGTTTACTGTATAAAGAGCCACTGACAGCTTTGGAAGAAGAATTTGCCTTAATTACTGAGGCCCTGAGCTTTAATTAGGAAGTTGTAGTGAATTTGAAGCAAGGAAAAAATAATTCAAGACATCCTACCTGCCATGTTTTACATCCCCAAGGAAATAGAAAGAACTAATCTTGCTCTCACATGAAAAGTCTCTTTTCTTAGGAGAGTACTAGATACCATTAAAAAAAAATCTCAATGATGCCTCAAAGACAACTTTGAAAACCACTCAGTATAGCAGCCATTCTGATGTGATTTCAAAGCAGGAGAGATACATTATCATGGAAACAAGATCCTGGCTGATTTGAATTTCATCTGCTCCTGTAGCTCGTCCCCTCCTTGTGAAGTGATAATGCCTCTTTATGATGACTTCTTCTATTTTTCCCTCCTGCTCTACTAAAATGCATTGTCAGGAACAAAATATGGTGATTCTAGCAAGTAACAAGGATGGATAGAATCCTGAACTAGGAAGTAAAGATTCCACATTCCTATATGATAAAAGCTCTTTTTATTTCATTTGAAATTAATTCATTTGTCTTGATATTCATTAACACTAACTTTTGTACTGAAGTGAAAATTCATTTTATAAAGCTCTGACTGACAATCGACAGTATTTTAAGATGACAATCAGATCATTTCAAACTCTGATGATACAACAAAATCATATTATCTGATTATTAAAATCTCTTATAAAAAATATTTGTACCGAAAATTTTAGTTCTATGCATATCACTATATATTTGTAGCTTTACAAGCCAATATTTTCTCTGTCCAAGTAAAAGTTCATGAGCCATAATATTAGAAGGTGACTGGCTATGATTAAGTTAAGGATGCCTGTGTATCTTTGTCCACCCTAAGTGGACTGGGTACAGAGAACCTCGAAAGTTATAGCTATTTATATCTGCACAAAGCCTCTGTGTTTTGCTTTAGATGGCACATAGAAAATGCTGTTGTGCAGAGAGTTAGTGCATTTCTAGGGTAAGATTATGGAATCCAGGTCTCAAGTGAAATTGTCTTAAATTCCGAGTTAACAGTGGAGGTTCAGGGTAGAACAGATGGTGCCCTCCTTTCCCTACCTCTTCAGGTAAGGTGAAAAAGAATCAGTGTCCTGTCTAGGTAGTATTCTGTAGTTTCTAACATAGGCATCCAGTTCCTCAAAAGTGTGAATACAGAACCTTTATTGTTTTTCGTGCTTAAGAAATATATGCTGTGTTATTTTATTACTCTTGAAACTGTATAGACAACCTGTCATTATTCTTACACTTGAATAGCCAGGTCACCAACCAAAATCACTGAAAATCCTGGTGAATAAGACTCAAACATAGCTAATCTCATAATATACTATTAGTATATCCAGTAATCAAAAAATTATGCTACTAGATTAAAAGCTGCCATACAGATTAATAAAATACAGAAATAAATTTACCCTGGCTTTTGTCACTGTTATTGGTTTGGTTTGAGGCAAGGTTAAACTCTGTGGCCAAGATTGGCTTGAAATTCACTGTGTAGACAAGGCTGAACTTCAGCTAATAGTCTACCTGTTTCAGCCTCCATGGTGTTGGAAGTATAGTTATGAATGACCATGTCCCACTAAATCCATACTTTTTTTTAGTCAATTAGTTATCGGAAAAGATTTTATATATATATATATATATATATATATATATATATATATATATAT
>CABHPQ010161144.1:0-12715 GCA_902168405.1 Peromyscus aztecus | reverse complement strand
TATATATATATATATATATATATATATATATATATATATATATATGTAAAACAGAGGAAAGATATTTTTTCAATAAATGACATTTAAAAAATGTATGTTCACAGGTAGAATGTAATCAGATTTTTATTTTACCAAATGAAAAATTCCAACTTAAAGTGGGTTGAAGACTTACATGAAATGAAATCTTAAAAGTATTACAAGATATGTAAGGAAAGATAATTGACTTTGACCTTTTAGATAGGACCCCAAATGCATAGACAGCCAAGGAAAAATGAAACAAACAAGACTTCAAACACACACACACACACACACACACACACACACACACACACACACAAAGATCATGTGTGAAAAAGAAATCAATTACCAGAGGGAAAACAATGTATTCAACCAGAAGTAAATATTCACTAACCATATTCTTAGTAAGAAGATGATATTTAAATAAATAAATGGAACACAACAATGTAATGGTAATCAAATTAGCTGACTTAAAAATAAATGTCCTTAGCAGTTATTTCTGGTGTACTGTATGTGAAGGTGTGTGTGTGTGTGTGTGTGTGTGTGTTTATGCAAGTATGTGCAGAGTTGTATTTATTTGTGTGTACATGTGGGAGGCCAGAGGTGAATATTGAGAGCTGTCTTCTACAGTTATTGTTGTTTGGGGCTTCTGATTTTTTTTTTTATGAGCAGTGGTGTTTTGCCATGGATGTCAGATCCCCTGGAACTAGAGTTACAGACAGGTGTGGGTGCTGAAAATTGAACTCAGGTCCTCTGGAAGAGCTATCCATGCTCTTAACTGCTGAGCCATCTCTCCCGACCCAAGTGTTGTCTTTTTATAGCTGTCTAAACGATTTGAGGCAAGGTCTCTTGCTGGCACCTGGTGCTTACTACATGGGATAGAATGGTTGGCTGGTGAGTTATGGGAATTTGTCTGTCTATACCTCACCAGCATGTGCCCACACTCAACTTTTTATGTGAAGATTGGGGCTTGACAGCCCTTACTGATTGAGCTATCTTCCAGCCATTCTTATGTATTAATAAATTTTAAAATGCATACAAATAAATATAACACCTCTATTAAAATGTTTGACTTCACTAAATATCAGGGAAATACAAATCAGAGCCACATTTAGTTATTATATAACACTTATTGGAATGGTGATTTTCAATGAGACATAGATAAGGGTTTGGTGACAATGTGAATAAAAGGGACTTGTATGCTGTGAACACTTGCAGCTTGGTATACCTATTAGGAGAAATAATCTATTGATCTAAACATTACTCCTACAACTACTACCTAGTCCAACAACCCCATTTATGCGTACATATCCAAAGGAAGGAAAATCAATATGTTGGACAGTTAGTTATGTGTACTCCCATATTCACAGCAGAATTCATAGTGGTCAACACATGGAGTGAACCCAAAGGACAACAGTAACTTCTAAGGAATAATGGAGTATTTGCCTTTTGTGTAATGGAGGGCAGTATACAAAGTGAAATAAGCCACACACAAAATGGCAATGACTGCAAGATCTCAATTGTAGACCTGATCTGAAAATATTATATTCTGGTAGAATGCTGGGTTCTAGGGTTGGAGTTGAGAGTAATGAGCAGTGGTCCAAGGGAACAAGCCATACAGAGTAAAATTCTGGAGATCTGCCGCACAGTGTGAATACAGTTAACAATGGTGAATTCTGTGCCATACTGCAAACAGTGAAATCCACGTGAAAATAGATCTTAAATGTGGCAAGTATGTTAGTATTTGTTAATTAGCTTGATTGTGGTGACAATTCTACAGTATATGCACATATCAAAATATCACATTGTGCACTTAAATAGCTATCACGTTTATTCTCAATTGTACATTAAAGCTAGAAATCTTAGTGTCTTGATATGGGAATGGAATGGCTATTTTTGGTTGTCAACTTGACTGCATCTGGAATTAAAATTTATGCCACTGGACACACCTGTGAGGGATTTTTCTTGATTGGATTATTTAAAGTGAGAGACCCACCATGAATCTAGATGATCTGACATCAGCAGATCCATAGTAAATCTGACTTACACTTTCTTGTGTTGGCCCACATAAAAGGACAGGAAGAAAGAAGCCCTTGCTTTTGCCTGATTGCCCTTACGATCACTGTCCCTAAGCTATTGCTTTGCTGGTATTAAAACCTGCTTCTTCAGGATTCCAATGTGGACTGAAAACTATCACCTATCTAGGACCTGTCTGGAACTCAGCACCAAATGGAGACAGCTGAGACATCCAGGCTGTGGACTGAACAAGTACCATATCCTTGGCCTTTCCATCAGAAGACAGCTCAGTTTAGAAGAATAGCAATTTCTCATAATATGGAGAAATGTATGAAATGTAGTGATATATTGTGTACCCTAATAGACTTGCTTGGGGATCAGAGGACAGAGCCAGTCACTAGATTAGATATAGAGATCAGACAGTGGTGGCATACACCCTTAATCACTTAGGAGGCAGAGATCCCTCTGGATCTCTGTGAGTTCAAGGCCACACTGGAAACAGAGCTAGACAGTGGTGGCACACAACTTTAATCCCAGTACTTGGAAGCACACACACCTTTAATCCCAAGCAGTGACATGGCTAGGTGGAGAAAACTGTCTAAGTGTATAAGGAGTGAGGAAACAGGAACTAAAGCAGTTCAAGTGAGACCCTTTTGGGTGAGGACTCAGAGAATTTCAGTCAGAGGATTTGTGCAGTTGGTGAGGTAATAGTTGGTAGCTGTGGCTTGCTCTGCTTTTTGATGTTTCAGCTTTCAGCCCAATACCTGGCTCCTTTTTTTTTTTAATTAAAAGACCATCGATGATTCAAACAATACTGAAAGATGTGTTCAACTACAATCATAAAGACTATCTTCTGCTGGTATGGGACCATCAGCAGTGATGAAGCACAGCTTTACCATTTGCCCTTGGAAGACTTTAGAAAGTGCCAAGCAGATTTGCCACAGGCTAAGTCATATGGATATGGTTAAGTGTAGCAGGGTCCTTTGCTGTTGTTCCCTTTGTGAGTGGGGGTCAAGTAGGCGCAGAGTCAAACCACACAGACTAGGGGAGAATGTAGAAAAAAAACAAGCTCAGTTTATTCAGGAAGAGGCAAGCCTTATATACCCTCCACCTCACCCTTGGGGGAGGTCTGATGAATATGCAACTGCTGGTGTGACATAGCTGCCTCTCATTGGTCCAGGTCATCTCTAGATCATGTTTCAGCTGTTATTGCTAAGGCTCTTAGGCAGAACCAGGCTGGCTCTCAGAAAGTATGTTTTTTTTACTTGTTTGGGCAGGCTGGCCCTCAAGCCAATTAGGGATGAGTCATCCCACATATCCACCCCTTTTTATTATTTTATAGGACATACTCAGTGGGAGCTAGGGTGCATTGCCCTAACATTGTTACCACACCTCAGGAGAGCTCAGCATAATGGACTGTGCCTGTCTTAGATTGGCTTGCCAAACAAGCTCGTATCCATCATTGACTACCAGCCCTGGAAGAGCATCAAACCTGGAGAGCTGTCTCAGTGGTGGGCTTTAGGCAGTAGCCTTCTGTATCTCAGTGAGTCATGGTGCATTATGTCTCTAGGAGGACTTTGATCTAGGTATCTGAGAGCCAATAAAACCTGTATGGTCACCTTTGTGGCCACCTTCTGTTGGTGAACCTGTTGCAGAAGATATTTGAACAAGAGAAGGATTAGTAAAAATTTCAATCTCGAGGACATGGATGGGACCCCAGTCATTTTTATTGCACCAATTGAAGTCTTTCTGGTGATGTGTTATTGACCTTGTAGGGGGTGAGGCAATTGCTTAATATCTAGGGTTACATGCCAGAGATGACATGACCTTTACTAATACCACAGTAGCAGGACAAATCATACATTACCCCTCTGAAGCTTTTTCTTTCTCCAAAGTCTCTTCGTCTGTTGCCAGATGCACATCTCTGGAGGGTACTCATATCAGTGTGGTAGTATTCTGGGGAAAAACGCAAGCATACCCTCGCCCCCAGTTAATAGGGAACAGAGTATTGCCACTGAAGGGTGATGGGATTCCTTCAATGCACCAAGAGCAATGGTGTCTCCCAAGGCAAGTAAATAAGTGCGTTGTCCAATTTGGGCTTATATGACAGGGTTAGCATATTGTCCTCGGCCCATGAGCATCTCAAGAGAAATAGCAATGTTGTGCTGTATGTAAAAATGAGCCTGAGCCTCAGTCTGGTCATCACAGGCAGCTCGCCTATTAAGGAAGACCATAGGCTCCAACACAGCCTTTATCAAATTTAGCCAGTCATAGTAAGTCTGTAATGTATTGCCCATTGTCGTAGGACTTGCTCAAAATATGGTGAGTCAGGACCTGATTCATTAGCAGTCTCACGGACCAAAGACAGGTCTGCAAGAGGGGTAGGGAGCCATGGCTGGTTAGCCGCATTGGGGCCCACATTAACTGGAAATGCCATGGTGGGCATGTGTGGCACCATAGGTGGAATAGGCTGGGAGGTATGCGGAGCAGCTGGCTCGGCAGGCAGACATCCAGGCAGATCACTCTGTGGATACCACAGTGAGAGGGGGTAGCTGCTCGAGGCATCGGGAGAACAGAGAGAGGGGCTGCTGGTATAGGCTTAGATGCTGCTGCTATCATTTCCTCTCTCTTTCCATCCCTTTCCTCCACTTTACACCTATTCTCGTGCCTCTCCTTGTCAGCAAAGGCAGAGGAAATATCAGTCATGGATGGAATGAAGTCAATAGATAAGTTACTGTTACATTGTTTCTGGTAGTGCTTATTGTGGGCCTCAGTAGAGGATGACTTTAGGCTAGCAATTATAGTCAACAAAATGGGCATAACAAACGATTGGAGGGTTACTCCTGAGGCCACTTCCCTTTTTCTGGCCAGGAAAAGAATTTTTATCCACAGATCAGCTTCCCACATGTTCTCTGAAAAGATCTGTGGAGCAAGCACTACCAACTACTGATCCATCTCTCCAGGCATCACAACCCACAAGCACACACATGCATTCAGAAACACACACATACATACACACACATATACATACATACATATACACATACATACATATACACAACTAAAAATAGTCAGATGGTGGCTGTTGTTTCCTGAGGGACCAGCCCTTATATGGAAACACCAGGAGAGCCTGAACAAAAGTATGTGCCACCCTACTGTACAGACAGACTCACAAACAAGACAAACAGAAAGAAGAAAGTGGGGATCCCAGCATTTATCTGCTTAAAGGACCAAATTTACACAATGTAGAGGGGCCTACTCACTGAAATATACCTCTCAAGGGGGCTTTTCAACCAGCACCACACATGAGTAAAGGGAGACAAACAGACCTTGTTCCAGTACCAAATGTCCCGGGTTTCAGCACCAGATGTAGCAGGGTCCTTTGCTGTTGTTCCCTTTGTAAGTGGGGGCCAAGTAGGCGCAGAGTCAAACCACACAGACTAGGGGAGAATGTAGAAAAAACAAGCTCAGTTTATTCAGGAAGAGGCAAGCCTTATATACCCTCCACCTCACCCTTGGGGGAGGTCTGATGAATATGCAACTGCTGGTATTACATGGCTGCCTCTCATTGGTCCAGGTCATCCCCAGATCATGTTTCAGCTGTTATTGCTAAGGCTCTTAGGCAGACCCAGGCTGGCTCTCAGAAAGTATGTTTTTGACTTGATTGGGTAGGCTGGCCCTCAAGCCCCTTAGGGATGACTCATCCCACAATTAAGGTTGTCTGTAATGATATTATAAAGGTTTTGCTTACACACTTCTGTGATCTGAATGGTGCTAATGCCAGACATGAAGAACATCTAAACCCTTTTGTGCTGCAGAATGCTTAAAGGTCTCACACAATGAAGCAAGATTCCTGCAAAGGTGTTCTCAGGTTCTGATGTTTTGACTTCTCCCTTCATAGGATACCCAGCTTCTCAGCTCATATATATAATGTTCTCTGAAATTCTCATAACAAAATTCTAGACTTCAGTAGTAGATTTAGTGAGAAATTCAGATTACATTAACCAAACACTTGTTGCAAAGTTTGAGTACAGAGAGCAGATAAATGAATATCACAAAGGAAACTACATATGTGATCTTTCTTATGAAGAGTTCATTAAGCTTATCAATAATATTTCTGATGTAGAATTCTTAATGTAGCTAAGAGCCCTGGATTCACAGTAGAGCCTTGAGATTTTGGAGCAATGGTTTACCATCAACTGTAGACAGCTATTCTCCCTCTAGAGGGAAAGCTCTTTACCTGCTATTAGGCGTAAGTGTAAATTGGATGTTGGACAATGGACCACCAAGTTACCATGAGCTGTGAGCTTCCCATCATGACCTGGATATTATCTGATCCATAAAACCACAAGGCAGGATGTGCATGGCAGCAATCCATTGTCAAATGGAAACAGAAATGGGCTAAAACAGGTCCTGAATATCCAAACATGTTACATGAAATAGGTGCTTAAATGTCTGGTTTCCTCTCCCATTACAATGCATCTGCTCCCAAGTATGCCCCCATAGACACCCTGTGGGGTGTGCCTTATGATTGCTTGACTGAGGAAGAGAAGACTGGAGAGTGGTTTACTAATGGTTCTGCATGACCAGAAGTGGACAGTGTGGCATTACAACCTCTTTCTGGGACAACCCTGAAAGATGCTGGTGAAGAGAAATCTTCATAGTAGGCAGAACTTTGAGCAGTACACATGGTTGTACAGTTTGCTTGGAAAACGAAATGGCTAGATGTGCAATTGTTCACTGACTCAAGGATGGTAGCCAACAAATTGGCTGCATCGGCAGAAACTTGAAAAGGGAATTATTAGAAAACTGATAAGAAAGATGTCTGTGGAAGAAATATGTGGATAGGTCTCTTTGAATGGGCAAAGAATCTGAAGGTACTTGTGTACCATATAAATGCTCATCAAGACTTGACTTCAGCAGAGAAGTTCTGTAACCAAGTAGTTATGACTCATTCTGTAGAAAGTCTGCCTTTTCCCCAGGTATCCCTGTCAGTGTCTAATGGGTCCATGGACAAAGTAGCCATGATAGCAGAGATGGGGGTTATATGTGGGCTCAATGACATGGACTTCCACTCACCAAGGCTGACCTGGATACAGCTGTTGATGAGTGTCATCTCTGCCAACTGTAGAGACCAACACTGCACGCCCTGATATGGTACCATACCTTTCATAACTAGCCAGTGACCTGGTGGCAGATTGACTACATTGGACCATTTCTTTTGTTGAAAAGGCAACACTTTGTCCTTATTGGTATAATTGATATTTATTCTGGTTATAAATTTGTCTTTACTGCCTGTAAAGCTTCTGCCCAAACTACCATCAATGAACTTACAAAATTCCTTTTCCATCATCATGGTATTCCACAGAGCATTACTTTTGATCAAGGTATTCACTTCACAGCCAGAGAAGTTCAAGAGTGGGCCCACACTCAAGTAATCCACTGGTCTTACCATGTTCTCCACCATCATGAAGCACTTGACCTTATAGAACAATGGAATTGCCCTTTGAAGACACAGTTACAGTGACAATTATGTGGTGGTAGCCTGGAGGGCAGGTATGGTTCTCCAGAAGGTAGTATATGCTTTGAATCAGTGTTCAATATATGATTTGGTTTCTTCATAGCGGGATCCATGGGTCAAGGAATCAAGGGGTGGAAATGAATGGCTAAATTCACTATCACAAATAGTGCTCCACTATGAGAAAATTAGCTTCCTGTCCCTGCAATCTTAAGTTCTGTTGGCTTAGATGTTTTGGATCCAGACAGGGAGCATTCCTTCCATGAAACACAATGAACATTCCTTTGAACTGGAAATTTCAGTCTTTTCTCTGGCCACTTTGAGTTTCTGATGCCTTTAAGCCAACAGGGTAAGAAAGGAAGAATAAATATTTTTGATAGTATGATTGATCCAGATGTACTTACCAGGGAGAAATTACATTGCTTCTTCAAAATGGAAGAAAGGGAAGTTTATGCCTGGATTGCAGGAGATCTTTTTAGGTATATCTTGGAATCAACTTGCCCTGTGATTAAAGTCAACCAGAAACTATAAGAACCCAATCCGTGCAGGATGACAAAGGGCACAGGCCTGTCAGGAATGAAGGTAGGGACACTTCTTCAGGAAAATGATCAACGAAGACACATTTAGGTGCTTGCTGAAGGTGAAAGAAATACATAGTGGGTAGTAGAGGAAAGCAGCAATAAATATAAGCTAAGAAAATGAACCAGTTGAAGAAATGAGGATTATAATTGACATGAGTGTTTCTACTCTATTTTTGTAGGAATGTATGATGCATACATATTATATATATATACATATATACATTTATCAGATATTTGTTTTCTTTCATTGATATTCTTTTGATGTAACATAACATCAATTGAGATAATATCAATGGTTATTACATTTATGTTAGGAGACACAAAAAGAATGTCCCTCGAGGGATATTGCCACTTACTCAAAAACATGCAATGCATTTATAGTTGTATATGGATAGTTAGGTCATGTTGGGTATAATTCAGATTTGGCCATTGATTTCATTTGGAAATTTATATAAGGAGATATGATTGTATGTAACTTTGACCATAGGTATAGTTAAGATGGCTAATTTTGGTTGTCAACTTGACTATATACGGGATTCGCTAAAACCCAAGTAGCTAGACATATCTGTGAGGGATTGTTCATCTCTGGATTATTGGAGATGGAAGACACGCCCTAAATCTGGATCATTTGAGGTCAAAATATCCATGCTAAATCTAGGCTATACCTTCTAGTGGCAGTCCACATAAAATGAAATGGAGGAAGGAAGAGATTGGTTATTGCCTGCTTGCCTTCACTATCATTGGCAGGTTTACATATCCTGTTTGTTCCTGAGCTATTCCTTTGCTGGTGTTAGAACCTACTTTTTGGAATTCTAATGTGGACTGGAAACTTGCAGTCCTCTAGGACCTCCCTGGGATTCCAGTACCAGATTGGGACTGCTGAATCATCCAGACTTGTGTATTGAACAACTATCATATCCTTGGCCTTTCCACTAAAAGACAGCCATTTTTGGAAGTACTTGGAACACAGCCTGTAAGCCACTGTAATGAATCACACACACACACACACACACACACACACACACACACACACACACACACACGCACACATTCTATCAGTTCTGTTCCTTTAGAGAAAGCCCTGACTGGAGAGATACTTGTATTCTATGAATCTTCCAGTATTGTGACTTTTACTTAGGGTTTGCTTTTGAGATTACAATTATAGCACTTCTTCTTCTCTTTCCTCCCATCAAACACTCCCATATATCCCTTCTTGTTCTTTGGCCTCTTTTTTCACACTAATTGTTATTACTTATATATGTACATTGGTGCTACTATATTGGTTTTTGGCTTTGTCTAGTATTGGATCCCTGCTTACTTTTTCCTCTTCCTCATTAAAATGTCCATTGATATTGCTATATATATATATATATATATATATATATATATATATATGGATATAGATATAGATACCTACATAAGTTTACATACTCAGCTACTTTTATGTGTATTTTCAAGGATGACCTTTGGTATTGGTAGACAAACTGTTTAGAAATTCAGTTATAGAATTGTGTGTTTGAAATAAACATTGACACTTATCTTATTGTATTTTTATTACTTTTGCTTTTCATACAAAGATGTTCCAAGGTAGAAGATCAATAGCTAGAGTTTTTACAAACCTTCTTCATAAAGGGTCCACACAAATCATTTACACTATCAAATTTCGATTATAGTTGTGGATAAAAGGCTCAGTGGCTCAATTCAGGAACTAAGAATTTGTCTTTTCATTCATTCATTCATTCATTCATTCATTCATTCATTAAACAGAGAGGACAGAAGGAAGAAAGGATATGATGAATAGACAGGGAGAGGGAAAGGTAGGGGCTGTCTTTTTTTTCATTAATTGAGCCATAAATGATATTCCATTTTCTTCCACAGCACTGATTGCTTACAGTACACCACAACTTTCCTTTCCAAGGCTGTTATAGCCACAGTATGTTCAAGCTGGGGATTTGTTTGTTGTTTTCAATTGTAAACAGGACTTTTTTCTTCTTTTCTCCTGCTCTCTCTTTCTTTTTCTTTCTTCCTTTCTTATTATTAGCATATATTCATTGGACAAAATGATGAGTTTAAGTCATCACAATATTTTCATGTATGTTTACACCACATAGTTTTTTTAATATGCATTCTCATCTTTCATTACCCTCTCCTCTCTCCCCCATTCCATTACTCCTAATAGTCCCCCTTCTATATACAGATACATACTCACAGAGAGGAAGAAAGGAAGAGAAAGTCAGGGGCTCCTATGTTTCCACTGTTTTGGAAGGTATCAAAGAACAAACCAACAGTGTGAGCCATGATCAACCTTCTTGTTGAGAAAATTAGCTTTACTTCATTTTGTAGATAAGGTAAGTCTAGTTCAAGGGAATCATTCTAAAATTCCTGAAGTTGACAAAAGGAAGAAACCCAATAATTAATTGATTTGATTTGATTCATAAACCAGTGCTATGTGCAATCCCCCCTTATTATATATCTGTTTTATCATGGATGGTTGAGAATGAGGATGTATTATTCAGGCATTAAAGGTAAAGGTCTAATGGAGGAATATGAAGGTCAGGAGGATCCACAATGGTGGGAAGTTGTAAAGTGTCCATGAAATAGTGCTATTGACTTTAAAGAGAGAATTCACTAATACAGATTAGAAAAAAAACACACACACATTTTTTGTTGTTGGGCATTAACCATAATCCTAGAAAAAAACTGGGTGACAGATTGAACATGGGCTCTTAAGTGCAATCTCCTAAAATGATCACTCTGGTCTAACATGCTCTACAAAGCAGGTATAGAAAACAATGTTTGGAGTTCAGGCATTATCCAGAATCTAAGCCTGAGAACACATTTACTAGGAAAGAAATGTACCACAGTATTTAGGATGTTGTTGTTTTTGTTCTCTAGAAAAATGGAAAGGACTACATAAAACAGTCTCTTTCTTCCTCAAGATGCCAGAAGTTAACTTTTACTTTGTTTTCTGTTGCACTTAGTAATTTTACTTTAAACTAATGAATCTATGAAATATTAACAATGTTATTGTATACTAAACCATGTTCTAGCTTGCACCGAATTACACTCACTAGACTAAAATATTCCATAAAGTCACTTTAGAAGCAAGTGCTTATTAATTGTTAAAATCATTTTTAAATTACAAATTATTGTATGCATATGATTAGTGTACAGAGTCATAATAACAAAATAAAAATAAATAAAAGGTCTTCTTATACATGCTTATGTGTATACTTACTAGAATCAAATACTTCTTGCAACATTTGAGCAGTAGTGTTTCAAGCTCCCAATGCCTTGTCTGGTGGTAAGCTCAGTTGCTTAGGAACCCAATGAACATTCTCTAATGATACTAGTTATTTTTCAACCATTCATATTATGTGCCAACAATGAATGACCAAGAGAAACTGAAGCTAAGCAGTAAAAATTGGGCAAGAGTTAAGTAACATCAAACTCCTTGAAATCCTGGCCATCAGTTCAGTCAGTCTGTACTGTAGCACATAGGCACATATATTCATATGCAAATTGATATAGGTTGGATAATGTAAACAAATACTTGCTTATTTCAGCCTGAGGTCTGGTGGACCCAAATATAAGATAAGATGCAAATCTAGAGTCTTTAGTGTGTCTGTTTGTGAAGTTGCTGACAGCTCAGTTTTTCTTGACTTTGAAATTGTCCTTGAAACCAACCTTATCATATTCCTTCTAAGATGAGTTCTAATCACATGAGGATCACCCCATCCTCATGATTTAACTATCCTGAAAGGGCTGGCTATCTCCCAACACAATAGTGTTAGTGTTAGGATAGTAAGTAACCTGAAATTTTGAGAGACACAGACAATCAATACATAACACTGACAAAGCAAATATTGTTCCTATATATTTCTGAATCACAACTTTAAGATTTATGTAAAAATCTGGGCATGGTGGTGTATGCCTTTAATTCCAGCACTAGAGAAGCAGAGGCAGGAGAATTTCTGTGAACTTGAGGCGAGCCTCATCTACATAGAATTCCTGGACAAGAGGGACTATGTACAGAAACCCTATCTCAAAAACAAAATCAATGAAACAACAACCACAACAAAACACACAAACCAGATAAACAAACAAACCAAAACAACAAACAAAAACAACCAATCTTTGTAAAAACCTGGTGTGATAGTTCAGGTCTGCAGTCTTGTTGGCTAGGGTGTAATTGCTATGGATTTGAGACTACCATGAGTTCCGGAGTGTTAAAAACATCTCTTTGAAAGACAGCAATCCGTTACTTCCTGACTGTAAATATGGAGAGAAATGAAATACTTTCCACAGAGTCAAATGACCTCTTCATCCAATTAATCATTTCATCCCATGAATGGTTTCCAAGAGAAGCTTGCAAGCAACAGGAGCTGCAGATGTGAATACTTTTCATTTCAGTTGAAACCAATCCCTTGCATCACTTGAGAGCTCATTGGTGAAAATATAATTATGCTCCTTTGCCCATGAATAGCACCTATACATCACAGAGATTTTTATTTTATGAATTAAACATGAGGCTTATCTTTCATGATTGAGAGACTGTTTGGAAGGGAAAATGAAAAAAAAA
>CABHPQ010161143.1:0-47217 GCA_902168405.1 Peromyscus aztecus | reverse complement strand
TTTTTTTTTTTTTTAAGGTTTATTTATTTATTATGTAGACAGTGTTCTGACTGCATGTATGCCTTCACGCCAGAAGAGGGCACCAGATCTCATTATGGATGGTTGTGAGCCACCATGTGGTTGCTGGGAATTGAACTCAGGACCTCTGGAAGAGCAGCCAGTGCTCTTAACCGCTGAGCCATCTCTCCAGCCCCACCCCATGTGGCTTTGAATGAGCAGGACACAGGGAACAAGTAGACGCATAAGACAGCCCCAATAAGTACTGTGATCACAGAAAATGTGGTATTCCTGGGGCTTGCCTGAGGAACATACGTTGGTGAGGCTCAAGGTACAAAGAGTCTTCGGGAAGCAAGCTAGCCAGAATGAAGGGTAGTGAGTGGTGTGTCCACAGCTAAGATTTGAAGCTGAAGAAGGGCAGGAGCCGGGCACCATACAGTTTTTGTTTTAAATGTGTTTGGGTATCTTGCCTACCCGTATGTCCCTGTACCACGTTAGTGCAGTGCCCACGAGGCCAGAAGAGGGCGTTGGATCCCCTGGAACTGAAGTTACTGGTGGTTGTGAGCCACCACGTGGGTACTAGGAATTGAACCTAGATTCGGTTCAGCTGCCCAGCCACCACTCCAGTCCTCCCATTCAGTCGTCAAGGCTCCGACTAGGTGTCGGATCTTACCATAAGGCCAGTGAGAAGCCACCGGGGACATTTAATCAGGGGACGGATGTGACCTGACTTTAAAAGGTTTCTCTGGTGCCGCGGCAGATGGATTATAGAGGGCACAAGAAACAGGGAGGCCGCAGAGGAGGCTGCTGTGGTGCCCCAGGAGGAGATGCTGGCCGTTTGGATAAGGGTGGCTGTCCGGAGACGGAAGTAACCAGAGCAGTTCGGATTGGGCAAGTCACATTAACAGCATGGACGTGCAGGCTGTGGGGTAAAAGGAAAGAGGAACCAAGGACAGCACCTAGATTTTCCCCCTTTTCTTTTTTTGGCTTGAGCAGCTGGGTGCCATTTACTCAAATGGGAAAGACTAGATGAGGAACAGGTGGGGTGTGGGAAGAACATCGCACGTTTGATGTTAGATGCTTTGAGCCTGAGATGCCGAGTAGACACTTCCAAGTGGAAATGTCAAGTAGGCAGGAGGTTATTTGAGCGTGGGGCTTAGGCAAGAGGTCAGAGGTGTCAAGTGAGATGCACAGCGCACGTACTGGCCAAACAAACGACCTGCCAAAGCAGGAACATGGGGATAGTGCAGCTAGACCGTCCCACGTCACCAGTGAGGGCCTGCCAGTGGCATCCTCATGACTAGACTGCTGTTAGTAATGTGGATGCAAGTCTGGCCCAGGACTTCTGTGAGTCAGGGGAGGTGACTCTGCACAAGGTCCTCATATGGCGCTTAGTGGTCTTCACTGACCTGTATCATACGGATCTTGAGGCAAACCCCATGGGCTTTCTAGAGCTGTGCTCCCTAATTTATAGTATGAGCCTCCTGAGAATAGGGATGAGCCCCCACCCCCACTCGTCCACCATGTCCGATACGGTTCTTGGCACACAAAAGCATCCAGTGAATATCTGAATGAGCAAGCAGTTGGTTGTGGTTTGTGAGGCCAGTCATCTCCAGTACGGTTGCACATGTAGCAGAAGTTGGAAGAAGCGCTGAGGTGGGAGGGCGGGCTTCTGTGTCCTGCATGCAGACTCACTTGAGAAACTCCTTGGTTTGAAGCTTTCTGTGTGTGGAGTCCCAGGCACTGCTGACGTAGGTGAGGTCTGCTCCTCGGGCCCAAGTACCTTAGTTGGGCAGCCAGAGGCTAGAGGGAGAGACTGACACTCACCTACTTGATTGTTAGCATAATACAGCTGGCAGGGAGGGGAGAGCTCTCTCTTGGGGAGTTGTCATCCTTTGTCATCACCTAGGGACACAGTTTCTGATCAGCCGAGGCCCACACAGACTTGAGTCATAGCTGCAGATGCAAGTCAGGGCTTCACCGACGGTTCTGCCACAGCTGATGGATGTGTTCTTGGTAGAGTGAATTAGGGTGCCGTGGTGGCAGTGGACACATTACTCAGGACCTTTGTCGTAGCTCATCCTGATGTCACCTGAAATTGAGCCTGCCTCGGCTTAGTAAATCTTGGTGGTAATTTTTGGAGGGAGCGGTCCTTGGCTGGGACAGAGAACAGTGAGTGAGTCACTCCCACCTCCACCCCCGATCACTTAGAAAAGACCTTGAGAAAGAAAGGTGGTTCTGAGAGACGCTTCATTAAACCGACAGCAGAAGGCGGGATGAGACCCCAGGGGTGGCTGATTGCCGTGCCCCCCCCCTTCTGCCACTTGTCCAGAAAGCGGACCTGGAGGAGGTGGAGCAGCTTTGTGGAGACCCGCATCCTCTTGGCCTCTTAGCTTCCTGTGGTCTAACAAGGACGTGAAAGGTGCCTGGAGCACTTGGCACATCTCATCGGATTTTATCCTTTGTGCCACCAAGTGAAGTAGCCACCACTGTCCTGATTCTTACATTGAAATCAGATCAGAAAAGTAAAACGGCTGAGCCAGGTCCCTTGACACCCAGCCAGTGCCCTGGTGGGGGGGGGGGGGGGCAGGGGGGGCAGGCGTCAGCAGGTCCCCTGTGGTCAGTCCTCTTGAGAGACCCCTGTGAAGCTCCTCTGAACATCAAGTCCCTCCCTCCCTCCCTCCCTCCCTCCCTCCCATCCACTGCTGGGGCAGAGAATGAACCACCTCAGGCACTTTGCCTCCCCAGAGCAGCAAGGAGAAAGGTGCTGCTCCTGCTCGGCGGGACACCAGCACAGAAAGGCCAATTAGTAATTCAGACCGCAAGCCTGAGCACAAACCCTCCGCCTCTCCCTAAGCCACCAGAGGTTGCCCTTTGGGGCTTCTCTCGGGCCCACCCCAAACCCACCGGGAGGGGAGAGGGCAGCAGGGAGCTGGAACACACGGACCTCCTCTACCACCTTCCCTCCTGTTCCCTTTTGGAGTTCATGGTTACGGGTCTTGTTTCCATTGAATAGGTTCCTTAAGAGTTCTCCTTCCCTGCAGCACCTAGAGCTTCACAAAAGAATCTCGGTGTGGGGGAGGGGCAAGCAGCTGTGCTTATTGACTGAACTGCAGGCAGAGAGCAGATCTCACAGAATCAGCTGCAGGGTGGTGCTCCAAAAGCTCTGCCAGCCCAGCCTAGCCGGCTCAGGCCAGCTCTGGGGAGGGTCTGGAGACGCTGCCGCCTGTCCTGCACAGGCTGTGGCAGTTGTGTTTTATGAAGGGTTAGATGATGGGCCAAGGGGAATGACGTCAAGCTTTGCTGGGTTTCTAGCAAAGAAAACAGCCCCCACACCTCCTCAAAGGGAATCCAAGGTGTGTAGTCATCCAGCTGAAGCCTGATCCTCGGCACCTCAAAGGGGCCTGGCATGTGACGGCCACAGAGAAGGCATCTCGGTGTTGTTGGTGTGTACTTCAGCCACCAAATCAGATTTTGGGGATGTGGTCCAAGGACAGATTGTGCTCTTTGTAACTTTGTACAGAGGTGGGTTGTGAGCACAGTGGCCTCTAGGACAGATTTTGAGTGTCATTGTCTTTACTCACCTCGGTTGGAGTGGGTGGGAGCAGAGAGCTGCGTGTGTGCATGGCTGTTCCTCTCAGAGGTGAATGGCTGCTTCCAGTGGTCACCACTTCCTCGGACACCTTTAGAACTGGCCTGCTGCCTCCTGGGCGTTGGCAGGAACTCTGAGTCTTCAGGGCCGGCCAGCTGGCCGGCCAGCTCTGGTATCCAGGTCCAGCCTGGCTTCCCAGCCTTGCCTCTCACCACTCAACAGTACAGCATGCTCAGCAGCCTGCCCTCTCAGGCCCTTGCTCTGCTGCCTTCAGAGCTTGTCTTTATTAGTCTTTGAGACCCTAGTGACTTAGAACTGCTGTACTCCACACCAAAACCCAAACACAGCTTGCCAGTGGTCTGGTGGCTCCCGGCTACTGAAGCCCTCTCACCTGGAGCAGCGTGGATCACCTAGGGACTGTGTCTGCTCTGTGCCCTGTGTGACACTCCATCCTTACTGCCACCTGTCCTGTTCAGCTCTGCAGTGCTGCTGTTCCCGGACTGTCACTCAGCTCCACACAGCTTTTCCGTGCGCGTGTCTCTTGTCCCCTCAGCCTGACTGCCTGCTTCTCCTGTACGTCCCTCACAGTCTGGTCCCGTAGCAGTGCACTCCATAGTAGGTGCTTAAGAAATGAACGTCCAGTTGCACTGACAGGAATGTGCTCCGCGACAGCATGGCTCATGTCAGAAGTTCATTACAGAGTCATGAAGCCTTCTCCTCACAGAGCCTCTTGGACCAGATCCAGCCCCACCTTAATTAGCTGAGCAGTCTGTGGCGCCCTCCCCAATGTGCTTATGCTTCCCATGTGTGACTGGAACAGGGGCCGCTCTACAAATTGCTGTCACCACCCAAAATTCAATTTTGAAAATTGAAATCAGTGCCTATGGCACTGATGTAGATTTGTATGTATAAAAGTTTAATATGGTAAAGAGAAATTTACTGACGGCTGAGCGGGGAAATGCAGAGGAAACGAGATGGAGCTGTAAAGGGCACTTGTCTCGGAGCCTCCATTTCATTCGTGTTCAGGGAACAGTGTTGAATTTTTCATAACGCCCATGTGCGGCTCTTTGTCCCAAAATGTCCATAATCTCATTAGGTGCAAATGCAAAATTCAGGTAATTTAAAGCTTTGTATGTAGGAGTCTTTCCTAAAACCCAGAAGACATTTCAGAAATGCTGGGTGTTCCGGGTTCCAGAGTGTCTGTGCTGGGATCTCTGACTGGAGTGTAAGGTGTAGGTAGGTGTGGGGTGAGGTTTCGGGAATGAGACAGGGATCCCGTTGATAGCTGTTAAGTAGCGAACAAAACTAGATTTTAATTGCTGAGCTAGAGTTAGATGTAACATGGATCCTGGAATGGGACCTGTTCTTGCTGTCTCTCCTCAGGCAATAAGAATTTGCTAGAAATTGGCATATTGCAAACTCCCACCACCTCCACTGGGCTGCTTCTACAGCCTTCTGTAATTGTAAACACCTGGCCTAGTGGGAAATTAGATGACAGATAATTTTGCATTGTGTTAACTAGACCCCCAGGATGGCCTTGAACTCACCATCCTCCTACCTCCCGAGTTCAGAGATTACAGGCCTGAGGGACAGGGCCCTGAGGAGGTTGAGGGTTCCCGGGGTCACTTCATTTGTGCACTCAGGGCCCTGGCCTCTGCGTTCATCCTGTCTGCTGCTGCTGTTGGGCGAGTGAGTTGACAGGATGAGACTCCCTGGTTGCTGGGGGGCAGGAAGAAGCAGAGCAACTGGAGATCAGGGCTGTGTGTGGGGAGACTGGCTGGGGCTCAGGTCTGGTTAGAGTGTGGGTTTGCCCAGGAGAGGCCTGGGAGGGAGGCCACCTGGGGGGTGGGAGGGGTGGGTGCAGATGAACAGCCTTTGGTAGAGCCCCCTTGCCTGGCCATGGCATGCTTAGTGCCCAGAGGTGTCAGGGTCAGGTCCAGTGTGGGTGGCAGGGCCTCCATGGTTCCCATCGTCTTGCCCCCATCCCTAGTCACACCCCTGCCAGATGCACTGGCCACTCAGACCCACTCCTTGGATCCTTCTGGGCTGTGTTCCAGCTGATCTCTGCTGCAGTGTTTCTCCATTCTTCCTTGGTTCCCGCTGCACGGGCCATGGCTCATTACACACCCCTGTGTGCTTTGTATTGGTCTGAGCAGTGCTCTTTTCCGTGTTTGTATTGAAAAGTCGGCCCCAGTACTGTGCTGATAATCCTAACGCACACTGGGCCCATTCTCTGAAGTTCCAGGCCAGGAGCAGCCATGTCACCTCCTTCGCCTCACACCACCCTTGGAGGTAGAGGCTATTATTATCACTTCTTTTTTAAGTCAGGTTCACCAGTATACATGAAAAGTGGTGATACATGAGAGAGGCTGAGGCCCAGGACGAAAGGGGATTGGCACAGGACAGTGGACCGCAGTAGGTAGTCCTCTGCCCTGTGAGGATTTCCCCAGACAGTGGCCAGGATTGGACTGTGGGCACAGATTATTAGATAAATGGCATCGTGTCAGCATTAGTTGTCCTGTGTGATTACACAAGAGAACGTCTGGATCCCAGGAGCACATGCCCAAGCGTTATGGGGCAAGAGGGCCTTAGGAGTAATCAGATGTTCACAAGAATGGGTGTTTTCAGAGAACGGGAAAGGAACATGGCAGCTTTCTTTAAGTGAATGGACAGAGGGTCAGTGACTTGCACAACATCTTATAGCTAGTGAACAGTGATGCCAGGATCCCACCAGGGCAGCTGGTCCCCACTGTCCTGCAGCTACAGAGGCCTTTGCTCCTTGCAAGGCCCCTGCTCACACCAAGGCCATGCATGGAGATGCTTTGTGCAGGCTGTGGAGTTTGTAGGTGGACAGTCAGCACAGGTGTGGGGAGCACAGGCAGAGGAAATGACCCTTTCTCTCTCTCTCTCTCTCTCTCTCTCTCTCTCTCTCTCTCTCCAGGTTCTCTCTCTGCCCTGGAACTCGCTGAGTAGGCTAGGCAGGCCAGCCAGTAAGCCACAAAGATCCACCTGTCTCCATCTGCCAAGTACTGCAACTGATTATGAGTGTGTGCCCAGTGCCCAGCTTTTACACAGGCTCTGGGGATTGAACCTGCATCCTCATGCCTGCAAAGCAAGCATGTTAACAACAGAACTGTCTCCCTGACCCTATATTTGGCTGGAGACAGGGTTTCGTTCTGTATCCTCGGCCCAGAGCTTGTGGTTTGTGTGCTGTCTTCTGTCTTCTGAGGAGCTGTTACCCATGCCTACTCAAGAAGCAGTGTGCCAGCAGTCATGGTGGCCCACACCTTTAAGAAGGCAGAGGCAGGAGCATCTCTGTGACTTCAATGATATCCTGGTTCTACATAGTGTGTAGTGAGTTCCAGGACAGCCAGAACTACATAGAGACCCTGTCTGCACCCCCACCCCCACCACCAAAGGAACATCAGTGTGCCAAGTACTTCCTCCCTGGAGAGCATGGCTGCTGCCCTATCCTGCTGGCCCTTGTCGGGGAGAACTGCCCAGGGGGATGCTAGCCCCACATTCCTCCCTCTGTTTTGTACCCTGAAATTAGTTAAGTCTTTGTCACATAGCTGACCCACAGCCCTCTCCCGTCCAGTGGCTTTCTGGGCAGCCCTGCCGACCTTGAGCGGGGTACATCTGGTAGAAAGGAAAGCAGGTCTGGTGCTGCGCTGGCTGAGTGCTGGGACCTCCTTTGACACACGGGCAGAAGAGGGCTGCCTCGCCGAAATGCTCAACTCCTGATTGACTTACATGCTTGCTCTTCAAGAAAGGATTGAAGTCAGAAAAAAGCCATCATTTGAATTCTGGGAAAACTATAAAAGAGTTTGGTTCTGAGGGCTTTCAGGACTCCTGGCAGAGAAAAGTAATGAGGTATATAGACCGATGGTAAAGGTGGAGAAAAGGAAGGGTTAAAGATGAGCAGAGGCCTGCCTCCCCTCCTTGGTGTCTCCTCCTTGCCTCCTTCAGGCCTGTGCTCTGGGCCGCCTCCTGGCTGCACACAGCGCAGTCTGTCTTGTCCTACTTGGTTCACCTGCTTTGCAACATGGCTTCCTTTCCTCTCAAGACTGTGTCTGCTCTACAGGCCAGGGTCGGCCAGAGCTCTCCAGCCCAGGCTGACTTCAGACTCTCCCCTGTCCAAGTGCTGGGACTGCGGGTGTGCCCCAGATGGCTCTCCCTTGCAGTCTTAGCAGGTCCTTGCTTAGAGATGAAAGTGCTGGAGGTTTCGTTTATTCATTTGTTGTTGTTTGGTCTTTCATAAAGAGTATTTAATCTACTTCATGCTGACCTCATTTCACAAAGCGCGCGCCCGCCCCTCTTCTCTCTCCGTGTCTATCTCTGTCCTGGACCTCGGGCAGACCCAGGTGCTCTGCAGCCTCCATGGTAACACCCTGTGTCCTCTCCTCATTTACATGGTCCCTTCCAGCCGGAGGGCTTCTCTTCCCCTGCCATCTCTTGAGCTTCCTTCTGGATCCCACACTGCCCCAGCATGTCCTTTGCAACCTGCAGCTGGCATGGTGGTTCCCAAGGTGCACAGAGCTGCTGAACACTTGTTTGCTTTTTGAGAGCTTAGGGACCCTGCAGGTTGAGGGTGGGTGAAGCGGGACTTTTCATCCACTAAGGGGGCTTCTCCCTGTGGGAGCTGGAGGGAGGTTTGCGTCCCACAGAGCTGGGACTCCAGTGCTTCCTCTGAATGCATTATTACACAGAGCCCTCCCTGGAGGTGGAGGTGCAGGGAGGGGCCACCTCCTCCGCTCACTTCTCGGGCCCGCTGTCTTTCAGGTGGCAGAACCCGAGGCCTGTGATCAGATGTACGAAAGCTTAGCGCGACTGCATTCAAACTACCACAAACACAAGGTGAGGGGGCGCAGCTTGGCCCCATCCCCGGGGGAGGCCTGATTACACGGTGTGTTGTGAATTGTGGTTCAAGTGTAACCAGTACTTTCAGCTAGGCCGACAATGGTGCCTGGCAGAGGCCTTTAAAGGTCTGCTGAATAAAAGCTGTGGCTCCTGTTCATGTTTCCCACTCGGTGATGGAACTGATGTCACGCGCTGATAAAGATGGAGTACTGAACAGCCCTGTCACACCTAGCTCTGCTCCTCCTCAGCCTTGACATGATTACTGTCAAAATGCATGTAGTGTGGTTTTTCCAGACTCGAAAAATATGTTCAGTAGCTCCATAAATAGACATGACCAAATGGAAGAGCCTGTGTGCAAAAGGGATTCCTTCCAAATGCCATCTACTGAGTGTGGTCCTGAGCAGCTCTGTGGGCGTCACCTGGGAGCTAGTAGTTAGAAATTCCGAGTCCTGGGCCTGCCTCGCAGTTCTCCACAGTTCTGGCTTGTGTGTGAGTCCTGGCCTCCAGGTGGCGCTGCTCCTCTCATCAGGTTCTGCCTTCCATGCCCAGGGCCCAGGTAAATTGCAGCAAGGCCAGTGTCCTGCCAGCTAATGTGTCCCTTCTCTCCTGCCCTGTGCCAGTACCCTCGCCCCAGAGACACCAGCTTCAGTGGTCTGTCCGTGGAAGAATACAAGCTGATCCTGTCCACAGGTAGGAGACGTGGCTGCCCTCCCTGGGTGGTTTGCTATGAGCTTGAAGGCTGAGGATTGCCTAATAAGACAGTTTTGCATGGTGAAAAGCCTTGAGGAATAGCTCAGAGGAAACCCTAAGCTACAGGGCTCATGTGTTTTAAGCCACAGAATATGGAAAAGGTCAAAGGCATTACTTAGAAGAGAAAATCATCTTTATACTTTTAATTCAAGACTGGTGCCTGGGAACAAGGGACCACATATTTGCCAAATGGAAGTCATTGGAATCAGGATGGAAGGAAAATAATTTTATTTTTATGGTCCTAAGGGGGCTTTATAAACAATGAGGCTTTTAATTAAAACAAAAAGCCATTCAGTAAATGAGTATGGGGATATCCGCCTGTGAGTTATCTGTCCCAGGAGATGTGGTCTGCAGGTTCGATATGCGTCTAACGAGGTCTGTTTAGGACTCATGCTAGAACCCAGTTGGTAGGAAGGAAGCCCCTGGCAGTCAGCCCCTCCCTATTTCCCCATTTCCATTGTCACTGAAAGGGTGGCAGGGGTGGGGGCAGGGTCAGAGCAGGTGGGTACTGGAAAATTGCTATTTTTACTGCCAAGGATATTGTATGTAAAAATAGGCTAACCTTTTCAGTGAGGGCATGGCCCTGAAACGCTGGCTGTCTGGTACTCTAGAAATTTCTCCTTCCTTTTGGCAGTGGAGATTTGACCTTCTAGAATTCTCACCCTTCTGAGCAGATGGGAACCTGTGGCATCTGCTGTGTCTCAGGAGAGCAGTCTTTGCTGTGTGGCCAGGCCTCTCTTTACTCCCACATCCCTAGTGACGTCATCACCAGCAGTGATGGAGTGCCTTTGAGGGATCCTGAGAATGAACTTAGCATGGACTCGGGTTCCCACTGGCCTGTGCTTGTCCCTTCTGCTAGACTTCAGGAAGCCTCTGGGCGGGTGGCGGGCAGCATGGTAACTTCTGGTCTGGCTTCTAGTCAGCCCAGGAAACTCCAACAATGTGTGCACAGCAGGCCTCATGTTTTTGTTGTAACTGTGGAGCCAGGACCACCTGAGCACGGATCCACATACACAAAGGACCAGCCAGGCCTGCAGTGTGGCCACCTTAGTGTGTCAGAGGGCAGGGATCCCAGTGTCACACTTTGTGAAAGTTGCAGGGTAGGAGGCTGTGCTGGTGGCTGCCACACAGTGCCCCAAGCTCATGTGGAGCCACTACCCATACACAGTCATTCAAGCCAGCGCTTTTGTTAAAATCAAGTCCCTGAAAGGTAAGCAGTACCGTGATAGTATCTAAGTCTAATATCTATGAACTATAAAATGGTATGTCACGGGCTCTTAGCTGAGGGGAGTTTTTTTGTTTTGTTTTGTTTTTCTGAGACAGGGTTTCTCTGTGTAGTTTTGGAGCCTGTCCTGGATCTCACTCTGTAGACCAGGCTGGCCTCGAACTCACAGAGATCCGCCTGCCTCTGCCTAGTGCTGGGATTGAAGGCGTGCGCCACCGCCCAGCCTGAGGAGAGTTCTTGGGCTGCTCTAGCTGTCTGCCCCATGGATCGAGCCTTGTCCAGAGACACCTGTGGTTGTGGTGGGGCCAGCATGCTGTGAAAAACCACCACACCCAAACTGTCAGCTTAGGGAAGAACTGCTTGGATCATGTGTGTGTGTGTTGGGGTGGGGTTAAGACAGGGTTTCTCTGTGTAGCTCTGGCTGTCCTGGAACTCATTGTGTAGACCAGGCTGGCCTCGAACTCCCGGAGATCTGCCTCATGAGTGGTGGGAGTACAACTGCCTGGCTCATGTGTGTGGTTCTTAAACATGGCTCTCTGCATGTGTATGTGCACACACACCACCACCACCACCACTACTGTGAAGGGCTGACATTACCACCGATTGCCACAAACCCAGCTTGGGAGGTGTGTGGTCTTGTCCCAGTTTTAGAGTTGAACTCAAGATTGCAAGGGTTCAGGGACTGGGTGTGCGGGGAGGCATCCATCCTCTCCCCTCCAGCCTGCAGAGACCCATACTGCTGAGCCTGGCAGCTCCTCATCTGGATGCTTCCGGAGCAGGTGCTTGCCTCCCTCTCCCTCGGTGCCTATAGCTAAGGCTGACATTCGAGTGGCCCGGCTTGAAGAACATTGGGGCTGTTTCTTTGCAAGTTCCTGTGGATTGGGCAGGAAGTGTACATCTGTGGTGCTGACAGGGTAGTCAGGTAACCCTTACGCGTGGGTCCCATCACTGCCTGTCATGTTTCGGTATAACCACTGAACTGCCTTTCACCGTACAGACCCAGTGCCTGGGGCACTAGAAAGTGAAGTGGGCTCTTCTGGGGACAGCCTGTGACATCAGCGTTCTGTCTCTCCCTGTGCAGACACCCTGGAAGAATTTCAGGAGATGGATAAGAGCGTGTGGAAGAAACTCCAGGAGAAGTTTGCACCCACGAGGCCAGAGGAGAAGCATAAAGCCTGGGCTCGGGTCTTGTCCCGCCCACGTACCTGAGCCTCGTCAATAAAGCTGCCCAGTTCTCCACTCTCCGTTTGGACCTGACTCACCGGCCCATCAGGGGGCCTGTCTGCCTGAGCAGGGATGCCGCACAGCATGTGCCAGGGCATCTCCCGAGCAGAGGGGACAGAGGACCCTCCCAGCCTGAGGTCCACAACCCAGTGAGGGTCCTCAGGCTCCCTGTTGTGTAGGAGCAGCTGGGGAGACACCAGGATATGCAGTTAGTGTGGGGACGGGCATCCTGTAGCAGACAGCCTGCCTGGCCCTCTACCACAGACTCGGGACAGCTCGAGTCTCTCTCTCCAGCCCCGCAGAAGTACACATGCCTAGGTGGCTTAAGGGACAGCAGAGCTGTAGCCAAGCGTGAACTGAGGGCGGCGGCGGCACTGGCCAGGTTCTGTGGAGGGCTACAAGACACACAGGCTACCTTACTGTACCTGCTTGAACCTCACGCTCCTATTAGGTCTCAGTCCTGCTCAGATGTCCTGCAGTGGCCAAGTGGATCAAGGTCAGTGCTGCAGCTCAGTGGAGCCAGTCAAGTAACCAGAGCTCTGGTGGGCACTGGGGTACAGCAGGTGGCATCTGTCCTGAGCCTGAGGGGAGGCCAGGCCGCCAGGGCACACTGGCCACCAGCTGTGTGGGAAGCAGAAGCGCAGCCCCTGGTGGACTTGGATTCCATTAATTTATTTAAGGCAATTAACACATTAGTTCTCAGGACATAGGACTTGTAAAACATGACACCAAAGAGGAAAAGGCAGTCAGACACCACTTTCATACAGCTCAGTCCCGTCCCTTGGGCTAGTGCTCTTGCCTACAAAGCCATTCATCCTGAGTCATCGGGCGCCTTGGGCGGGGCCAAGAGCTCCGCGCTGTCCCCAGCAGGCACAACGGGGTGGGATAACCCCGGGGATAAGTTAAGTATCAAGCCCTAAGTAGCTAATAACAGCAGGCTACCACCTTCCTGAGGCAGGAGGAAGGCAGGGGACAGCCACAATGTAGTGCTTGGAGATGAGAGGCAGCCCACTTCCAACCCCTGCAAGGACCACTGAGGAATGTCAGTCACTGCTTCAAGGCACAGCAGTCTGGAGGACCTAGTGTCCTCTAAGGCACTAAGGTAAACTGAGTCTCTTCAAGGGCTCTAAGCAGGACTGTGCTCTGAAGTACCCCTGCTGGCCAGAGCCTGGCTTGCAGGAGGATTGCCAGCCGAGCAGGAGGTGGTGGGCACCTGACCTGGAGGAAGGGCAGTAATGTTTGCCGTGGACCTCCTGTGGGGGCTTCCGTGGCTCTGCTCAGCGGCTCATGCAGTTCTGCACATCCACAAAGCCCAGACGCTGCCTCCGTTTCCGCTGCTCTGTCATCTGAGTTAAACAAGGCTCGTCAGGTGGCCCAGCTCCCTTCTCCACAGCACCATGAGAGGCTGCATCCTCCCCTGAGAGCCCAGCTGCCCTTCAGCACTGGTGACAGCCACCCGACCCCCAGGGTGTCCTCAGCCTGCCAAAGCCTTGATTGGGTGCAACTGGGAGATAAGAAGGGTTATGGAGCCATATTGGGTAGCAAGTTCCTGCCACACTGAACCCTTGGAGGCCCTGCCTGGCTGCTGCAGAAGACAGACCACAGGTGGAGAAGCTTAGGACCCTGAGGTTGGGGACACACCTGCTCCTTGAGTTCATTGAGCTGGGCGGTGAGGTGGGACACCAGCTTCATGGTGGAGCCAAGTTTCTCCTGCAGGATTCGGATCTCATTCTGCTCACCCTCACCCTCGCCACTCACCAGGGACATGGCGCGCATCCGTGGGAACCAGTCCAGGTTCTTGTTCTGGAACAAAGTGCTGGGGTGAGGACCAGGGAGGCATTGCTCAGGGACAGCCACACCCTTAACCAGATGGCTAGCAGGGAGTGTGTCATGGGAAAATCAGAACAGGCCTGGTCCTCCCAGGCGGGCAGGAGGAAGCCAGAGGTGGGCTTCCACCACCACAGCAGGCTGCCTTTCGTGAGCTGGCATCTCTGCCATCTGCTCACTCCCTGCCCTCGCACCCTGCTTTCTCTGCTGCCACAGAGGTGCATGCCCCGTACCCAAGGAAGATGAGAGGCACACGGATGGCCAACAGAGCCAGGCCTTGCTGGGGAGGGCTAGCACGTTTCCCAGGAGAGAAGGGCAGCAGGAGAGAGGGGCACCGGCCAGGCAGCTTTCTGGCTCCCTGTCACAAGCTATGAATTCTCAGACCAACAGATAAACCCCTCGAGACAAAGCTCTTCACTGCCGCCATGACTATGGAAATGGGAAGGATTATATTTAATTCCTCTAAGCTTTTCTAGGCTCTCTCTCAGATTGGGACAATGCTGACTTTAGGAAGCCATCCTCCCTTGCTGTGCCTTCTAAGAGGCCCTGTGGGGTCAGCCTCCCTCTGTGGGCTCTCCCCACTCCATACTGCCCCAGCGCTGTGTACTCGAGAGCCCTGGTACACTGTGTTCCTCCAGGGCTGACAGGTTCCCTGCACGTTCATTTTCTCCTCACATCAGTGGAGTGAATCCACGGGTGGCTAGCAGGGTTCTGCACAGCCAAGGGCGGCCGCAGCTGCTCCTCACTCCCTGGCTGGCCCCACAAGCGTCGGCAGCTGTCAACCTTCAGGCCAAGGCCAGCAGATGTAGCATCTCCTACCAGGTTGTGGACCAGCAGAGCCAGGCCTGCGGTGGTGTACACACTCACCTTGATCATCTGAGCCACGTAGCTCTCGGGGCCCGTGTAGTCCGTCTTGTTCTTGACACGGACCAACACGATGAAGTACAGGTAATTCCACATGTTGTGCTCCAGCTTGATGTGCTCCTCGAAGGAGACTGTCTTGTTGTCAAACTTGTCCCTCTCCAGACCTGGGGGCAGAGGGAGGACATGAAGCCATTACCCACTTGAGGGCCACCATGGTGACTGCTTTCGACAGTTCACCCTGGGCTATTTGGGTCACTCTGTTAACGCTCAGTTCACCCTGGGCTATTTGGGTCACTCTACTAAAGCTCCCACTACTCAGCCATGGAGACACCACCCCTCCTGCAGAGCAGCTGCCTGAGCCCAGTGGGGACAGGACTAGCTGGATCAACAGTCTGTCCTGCAGGTGACCCCTGCTCTTTGGGCCCTGGTCACTGGGTTTGGAAGGAGCAGTGGATGGAAACCAGAAGCCTGAGACCACAGTGCCCTTAGGTTCCTCTTCTGGAGGCCCAGGCTTGAAGCAGTGGTTTCCCAGGTCCTGCCAATCCCAGCACAAGCTAGGTCGGCTCCCTCCATCCTGGGATGGGCAAGCAGCCATCCACCTTGTGTGGGGGGCTCAGCAAGGGTGGAACTGGGGTGCCACGGTGTAGAAGCCTCCAGTGGCGCGGCAGGAACCAGCTAAGCGCGGAAGTGGGCCTCACCACAGATGAAGCATGTGGTCTTGAGGATCTCCTCTTTCTTCTGCTTCTCACTGCGCAGGTCGGCGAAGGTGTCGATGATCACCCCAAAGATGAGGTTCAACACGATGATGATGACGATGAAGTAGAACAGGAGGTCATATACCACCCGGGCAGGGAAGAGGGACTCCTGCACAGCGGGGTGGGGGGGGTGTACTGTGAGGACACAGTTCAGCAGGCCATGTGGCTGTGCTCACTCCAAGCCCCAAGAGAGAAATGTGGGAGCCTAAGGATGGCAGCGACATCATCTGTCAACTGAAAGAAGCCCTGAGCTGACATTTGGAAAGGGCTGGCCAGGAGGAAGCCCTTACAAGTTTGTCCTGTTAAAAATGGGGCTTGTTTCTGCCTTTAACTTAGTTAAAGGGCAGCTGTGAACTCCTAGGTCAACTTTCAGGATGTCTCACATATTCCAGAACCTTTGTCTAGCCAGAGATGACTTCTCCCAAGCAACTGGGAATTGATGGCTTGGACAGCCAGCAGCTCTGTGTTAAGTTCTGAGACTCCTCACAGAGCTGACTCAGTGTCCTGCTCCACCCTGCCCTCCCCCGCCCCACCCCCCCAGGCTGAGGAAGCCAGAGACTGATGCCTGGCTCACACCTTCCCAAGCCTCAGAGCCAAGACTGGTTGCCATGGTGTCCCTTGTAGCATCTACAATGAGACTAAGTGGGCTGGGGTGGATAGCTCTGGACAATGTCACAGAAACTGGCTGGGTACGGGAAGCAGGGAGCATTCATAGAAGTGGGTGGGATGGTCAGCATGGAGGGGACCCAGCTGCTGCCTGGCTGAGGCCCAAGGGCAGGGCAGGGATACTCACATCTTTGGAGGGCTTGCGGAGGATGTCACCCACACCACCACCGTTGCGCAGTCCGTGGTTCATGACGGTGACGATGCACATAAGTAGAGTGTCACAGGCCCGCTCAGTGCTCTCCAGCTCCTCGTCCTCTGTGGGTGGTCGGTACGCTCAGACCCGGGCTGCCCATTCTGTCCTGTCCCACCCCATCCTGCAGGTGTCTCAGCCTTACCTTCTAGGATCTCAGGCACCGATACCTCCGAGACACAGTCTATCTTGTCCCCACTACATGTGCCCATAAATGTGGCAGCCCCATGTGACATTCCCAGGGTGCTGGCTAGAGGTGATAGGAATAAGGTCACAAGGAGATACAAATGTCTGTCTGACCTTAGCATCGCTCTATTCTGTCCTGAGATACGTCCCTGGGAGGCCTCCCCTCCTGCTGGCTCACACTACAGCTAGGGAGGGTCTCTGTGACTCTGGGCCTGGCCCGAGGCAGCCCCTGCAGACAGCAGGTTCTCCATGAATGACAGGTCTACTTGGGCTTCCATGGCTCTGCCTACCCCGCAGACTGCAGTGAACTAGAGCATGCAGGTTGGTGTAGACTAGATGTCCCCAAAACCCAACAGAAGGAGGCAGGGAGTCTAGAGGAACAGGCATGCCCTGTCTGGTGCTGACAGTTACCTCTGCGTGCCCATTGTCACCCCCACACACCCACCCCAGAAAGGAAGTTCCCAAGACCTCTGGAGTGGTTCCCAGGCAGCCGGTCCACCTCCAGGATGAAATCATCCTTGAGGAAGAGGAACCCCACGATGGAGAAGAGGTAGACTAGTATGAGGGCCAGGAGGGCAGTCAGCAGGATGGAGCGGCCATTGCGAGTCACACTCTTGATGACATTAAACAGCGTCTCCTCGCGGTAGATGAGGTCGAAGAGCTGCAGGGACAGCACCGCAGTGGGTCAGGCCCAGGCCGGAGTGAGGCAGACTGGGAGGTTCTAGGAGAATCTGTGCTTCTAAGACCAGGGGCAGGTGTGAGAGGGGTCAGGTTGAGTGGACACCAGCCACTCCAGAAGGTTGGCAACAATGCTACACTCACTCCCAGGGACGCATTCTAAGCATTTCTCACACAGTTAGTTGTACATTTCACCCTGTGAGTCTAGGAGGCAGAGTTGTCATGAGACATAGGGCAGATAAGAAACCTGCTTAGAGTTACACACTGTGTTCAGGTCAGAGGTTGGGGGACAGATGCCTGGCCAAGTCCGGACTGATCCCTCCTCTGAACAGGACAGACGGAGGCTTATGAGAGACTAGGGATAGAAGCCCCTGGCCCCAGCCCAACTGCAGCTCACCAGGATGCTGTAGAAGAGCTCGTGAGCAAAGAGGCCCAGAACGCTTGTCAGGATGTAGCCCACGTGGTACAAGAACTCCATGTCCATGACCATGGCCTTATAGCCACGGATAAAGGTACCACGGTTGCCCACGAAGCTCACCACAAACACGATCTTGTTGGTCAGCTGGATAGAAAGGGCAGGATGTGGCGGTCAGCACCCCATCATGTGTCCTAACCCTCAGCCCTGCCACCAAGCCCAGCCCAGAGGCTAGTCCCGTGGAATGAGTCGTGAGAGGTGCAGTATCAAAGAAGTGAAGCCCTGGGGAAACTGAGGCTCAGGTGAAGCAGGCTGGAACATAGAAGACCCCAGTCTTACAGTGCTGGGTTAGGGAAAGTCGTAAGTTTGACATCCATCTGTGCATGGCTCGTGGGCAGTGCATGGCCAGCACCCTCCATTTGACGCCCAAGGCTGCTTGCTGATCTCAAGTGGCTAATCCCTGGCTGCCTGAGTTGTGGGAAAACCCAGAACTGGCCTACAAGGAGCCGGCAGCAAGAACGGCAGGGATCAGCAGGTGAGCAGGGTGGGCAGAGGAGCTCGCAGCACTCACATTGAGGGCACCCAGGATGTTGAGTGTGGGCCCAATGCCCAAGTAGTAGATGGACCGTAGGATGAGGGCCACAATGAGGGGGCGGACACTGTAGCGCTTGGTGAACAGCGCCGCGATGGAGAAGCAGATGAGGATCCAGAAGAGCAGCGAGATGAGTGGGGAGCCCAGCACACCTGGGGGCAGTGGGCAGGCATGAGCGGGGTACTTAAGCCCTGACAGCCCCAGGTCTCCAGAACCTCCCCTAAGGACTTAGTATACCTGCTGCACCCCACCAGCTTGCAAGCATCTCAAGTCTCTGGCTTACATCTGTATGTGTGTACACATACATGCCCACAGGCCATCTCCCAGGAGGCCAACCTGTCTGTCCCTTGAGCCACACTTGCCCCTCATAACATGCAGAGGGCCTACAGGGCAATGCGGGGGTGTGTCTCCCCACTGTGCAAGGGACGGGTGGGCAGCCTCACCTGTGGAGGCACCCTCTACATAGGGGTAGAAGAAAGCAATGATGATGTTGATAAACACAGCCAGGTTGAAGGAGATGCTGCCCCACAGTGTCATGCGGCGGGAGAACCAGTAGATGAGCGGCATGCCTGAGGAGACAGTGTGGCGTGAGGGTCCAAACGACCCCTCTGTCCAGGGGAGCCCCAGGAAGGGGAGGGCCCCGCGGTCCTCACTGCGAAGCCGTCGCTGCCACTCCATCTCGTTGTGCAGGAAGGAGGACTGGTCGAAGAAGTCGCTCACTTTGCTGCCCTGTTCGTCCTGCTCGGTGGTGGTGAAGAGCCGGTGCTTGGTCTCCTCTGTCAGGAACTGGCAGATGGCAGGCACGGGGAACACGATCTGCTCCATGCTTCGGTCTTGCCGCACAATCTGATTGGTCAGGCGGCACCTGGTCACACCGGGCAGAGGCCCTCACTGCCCCCGGCTCACACCCGGTGTCCTCTGCCTCACCTCAATCTGCGAGGTGTGGTTCTCGTAGTAGGCTAGAGGGTCCTCCTCCTCCTCCTGGGCAGGCGCCGAGGACTTGAGCATCTGGGACAGCTGCTTGTTGTTGAGACTGAGCTGGGGGCAGAGGTGTGGGCATTGGGTCAGCCCTGCAGCCATCCAGAGTGCTGCTCCTGGGGGTGACTCATCAGCCAGCCCAGACCAAGCCCACTCAACCAGAAAGGGGAGTTGGTACCCTCTTCAGCCCTGTCCTGGGGTCCTGCTACAATATTCCAGACCTGTCCCAGATGCAAGGTCTTGCTCTCATGTCTGTGTCAAGGTTACAGCACTGTACCCCAGTCCAGCTGCAAGCCCCACCCACAGATTCTAGCCTGGCTGTCTGATCCAAGCTCACTTGGTTCTAGGCTGGCTTTGGATGACCACAGCTTCCTGCCTCTAGCCTGCTCCTAGCTTCTCTCTCATTCCCACAGAAGTCTCATTCCTGCCCTCATGTCACAGCTCTGTTCCTCCTTCACAGCCACCAGTCCATTCAACTCCACCAAGTCAGGCTCCTAGGTTCGAGCCCCACCCCACCCCAAACTCTCACCCCTGCCATACCATGGAAGAGATGCCCTCAGCCTCCTCCTCCTGGATGCGCCTCACCGGCTTCAGCAGGTGCTGCAGCTGTTTGTTGTGCCTGGAAAGCTGCAGAAGACGGGACAGGACAGCTGTGGGCATTGTTCAGAGGGCATGGCCACAGAGGGCCAGGGCCACGGGCAGCACTTGGTACCTGAAGCGCCAGGATGTAGATGTTGTGGCCCACTTCACGTGGGCTCACTTCTGAGTTCTCCCTCTCCTCCTCCTGCAGGTAGGCCTTTTTGATCACGTCCACCTGGGGGGGGGGGGAACAACACAGCACTTGCTGTGATGCCCACTCCTGGGACACGGACCCCCATCCCTGTACCACCCACACAACCCCCTCCTGCTGCTAGCCTGTGCTCACCAGCTCCTGAGGCCGCAGGCTGATGAGGATGCGTTCTGCATTCTCACTATCATGCCGACTCTCCATCAGAGCCAGGAGAAGTTTGGAGGCATTGTCCTGGGTAGAGGGGTACAGGAAGCAAGCTGAATCTAAGAGCCCCCATTATGGCCTTTGAACCTCCTCCTCACTTTGTTCTCAGATGTTGGGATGCTGAGAAGTGTCCAGCGTATTAATCCCCTACAGGCCAGCCTTTCCCACCCTGAGCAAATATGTTCAAGCCCCCACACACACCCCCCATACAAACACACACACAGGAAGTCCTCAGGGGAACCCAAGATGAGTGTGATGTCTGTTCATACGTGCATTCCTGCGTAGCCAGTGCAACCTGCACATGCACAGAAGAGGCCCCCACATACAGCACAATATAGTGCCACACCTGTTAAGTACCCCTGTCACTCACACGTGAACACACGTTTCACAGGCACAGCCGGCATGCTCACTGCTGGGCCTCACCTTGAGCTGCAGCACCAGATCCATGCGGTACTTGCAGAGTGGGCTGATGTCATTGAGAATCAGCGCAGTGATGATGTCGATGCCATTGGATTCGTGAGTCACGATGCAGGTCTGACAGGAGGAAGTGGGAGATGCAAGGGCCAGGCCCATCAGAGTCGGGGAGGCCCTGCAGCCCCACCCACCCCCACTCGGCTCCTTCACAAGCACCGCTGCTCACCTGGTTCTCATGACATGGGCCCTGGCAGTACTCTGTGAGGGTCTCCAGGGTCTGGATGACCAGGCCCACATTGTCCTCATTGATGTAGAGCCCCAGCAGCCCCAGCCCCCCTGTGGTGCTGCCGCACATGATGTCCAGGAACTGCAGGGTCTCGCACACCAGATTGTAGTTGGTCTTGTTGTTCTGACAGCGCAGGAAGTTCTGTGGAGCACAGGCAGGGCGGGAATGGCACAGCACCGTCATCCCCACCAAGAGGACATCAGTTCCGGTGGCCATGCCAGGGATGCTGGCTGAGTGGAAGTGGGGGACAGGCAGGCATGGACGAGGCACTCACCTGTAGGTCACGGTTGTGGTTCTCACACAGCAGCTGCAGGAAGCGCAGGATGGGCCGCATGATGAGCACAGAGGTGCCCATCTCATTGCTCTGCACGCGCTCGCCCATCTCATGCCCCCGGTGCAAGCTAGGGCCCAATGAATAGCGGGAGGAGCTGGGCATGGAGAAGGAGGCCACACGACCTGTGGGGCAAGACTTGATAAGGCAGGGGCTACTGGAAGCCTCTCCCTATCTGTGAGACACCCCCCCCCCCGCCGTGCCCTGCAAGTCTTATGCTGGCCCCACACCCCATGTCTGCCTGGAGCCCAACCTTTGGTGGTAGGGTCTGCTGGCTCACGGTCCTCACGAGGCTGGCTGCCCAGGTCACTCATGTTGACGGCAACTGTGGACTTGGTCTCCTGCTGGGCTCGCTTCATGCGGTCATGCAGCACCCTGAAGAAGCGCTCCGACTTCTTGTCGCTAGTCATCAGGTTGTAGAAAGATTTCTGGAGATGGATGGGAGGTGACGAGCAGCCTCAGCACTGTGCCTAGCTCTGGGTAGCCATGGTAGGCCTCAAAAACCCTAACCTGAAGTTGGCTGTTGTAGGTGGGTATCATCCTAGCCCTGGAAGGTGCAGCAGGGGGATCAGGAATTCAAGGTCATCCTTAGCTACTTACGGAGTCTGAGAGACACATGCACCCTGAGATGGAGGCTAGGGATGGGCTTGGGACCTAAACAGTTAATGGGAAAGGCCAATCTGCCATGACCACAATGCTGGGGGGAGGGTGATTGTGGGCTGCCTTCTGCCCAGGCCCTGCTGGCCACTGGCTCCAATAGCTGCTCTGCACTGCAGCCAGAGGGATCCCTTGGAGCCTAAGTCCTGTCCTAATGCATGCAGCCTTCAGGGGCTCCATCTCCTCGGAGGAAAAGCCTCAGCCACTCAGGGCCACGAGGCCACGTGAGAGTCTCTTCTTAAGACCCCAGGCCTTCCCTCCTCCAGCCCCTTCATGACTGCTCTGCACATTCTTCCCGCACAGCTCCAGCATCACCTCAGGTCTCTATCTGTCCCCCAGGCTTGCCCGTCACTTTGTTTTCCCCATCTGAGCTAAGGATGATACCAAGGGCCTTGTGAATGCTGGGCCAGGACCACCGCACTGGATCACCAGCTCCATGGGGTGTGTTTTGTTTTTTAATTTTTTATTTCTTTTTAGATAAGAGTCCCTCTACATAGCCCTGGCTGTTTGGAACTCACCATACAGACCAGGCTGGCCTCCGACTCACAGAAATCTACCTGCCTCTGCCTCCGGAGGGCTGGGATTAAAGGGGTGGGTCACCACCTGTTGTTTTTTTACTAAAGACAAGGTTCAGTGACAGTACTCAGGCTGGCCTTGAAGTTGCTCTGGAGTCCAGGCAAGCCTTGAACCTGGGACCCCCCTGACCCGGCATCCTGAGTAGCTGAGATGGCAAGCCCAAGCCACTAGGCCCAGCCTATGACTCCGTTTAACACAACCCTGTGCCCTGCATTCCATATCTCCTGTCTTAGATCCTGCTTTCCACAGTGTCTACACTCTGCCTATGTCCTTTCAAAACACAGACATCAAGAGAACAGATTTTGTCTCCTTTTCAGAGCTGATGCTTGGCGCTTGCGTCAGTGACGGTTTGATGTTCAGTGCTGAACAGGAAATGCGAACAAAGGGATGAGTCAGTGAAGAGTGAATGAATGAATGGGGTTAAAGGAGTTGGGGCTTTGGAAGAGTCAGACCAGGGCTCCAAAGCTGAGGAGGATGGGGGAGAGGAAGCAGGAAGAGGCCTGAGCAGACACTGAAATGCCAGAATGGTGGATCTAGTGAGACAGGGCAGAGTCGGTTCAGGGCAGGCCTGGGCGAGGTGCAGAGTCAGAAGGTGGACTCCAGCACCAGTGGCCCCCAGCACCCAGGCCTCCAGCCTCAGCATCACCAGAGGGGAAGGCACTCTGCTCCAACCCCCACACCTGGATCTCAGTGTTGCCTCCATCCAGCAGGCGGATGGCCAGGCCAATGCTCTCCTGGAATATCTTCTCATTCTTGGTGCTGGTGATGAGGTCGCAGACCAATTTGGTGGCCCCCTCCTTGTCCAGCCGGCACTGGGTGGCTGCGATGGCTGACCAGTCCTGGTCCAGGCCTTGAGGAGAAGCTTGTATGAGAGACAATGGTTGGAAGCAGGAGCCAGCCACGCGGGGTGGGGCAGGGATGGCCCATGGCACTGACCAGAGCCTGTGGGGTCAGGGAGCTCGCCCCGGGAGCTGGATTTCCGGTTCTGGAGGTAATTCTGCAGCAGCATCTTCCGCAACTGGTTGCCCTGGAAGGTCAAATGAGGCCTTTGGTGACCAGTGTCCTGCATCCTGAGCCCTGCTCTAGCCCGGTGGTGTCGGCACTCACCCGGTCTCCATACTTGTTCTTCTTCTGCAGCATCTGCTGCAGAGTCCGAAGCACCTTCACACACAGCTTCTCCTCTGACTCCATGAGGCCCTTGGTGTGACGGATGAGCCTAGAGCAGAGGCAGAGGCTTAAGGGGCCACCTGCGTCCATGGAGCCCCAGACCCAGGTCCCCACACCCTCCTTCCCTGCTCACTTGGACAGGAAGCCCCCACTCTCGCAGCGCTGGTAGGCTTCACTGCCCTCCAGGAAGAGCAGCTCGGGCCAGTGCAGCATGTCCACCAGCACCGAGAGCTCGGCCTGCACCAGAGGTTTCAGCCGCTCTTCCAGGGCCATGATGATGTCCTGGGAGGGAGGGCAGGGTCACCACCTGGCTCAAGATGACCAGGGTGTGACCATGCGCCATCCCCCAAAGACTACACACCGCCTGAGGGGCAGCCACCCCCTCCTCCCCGGGGCAGGTCCTTCCCGGGGGGCCAGGCAACCACGCCCACCTGCAACTTCTCAATGATGTTCTTGTAGTCCCACTGGTTGGCGGTGGGGATGACGCGAGGGAAGGTCCTCGTGGCCGTCTTGTAGTTGGCAGCACTGCGTTGGGCTGCGGCTGCACAGCTGCCCCCACTGCTCAGCAGGGCACTCATGTGGGCATCCAGATCCATGGGCAACAAGATGGCCCGGCTCTTGGCTGCAAGACAGGGCAGCGCCAGAGGACAGGGTGGTATGGATGGCTGGGCCAGGCTCAGGCTGCCACATAGGGACAGGGAAGAGGCAGGCAGACTGAGTGAAGCAGGGATGAGTATGGCCTGGGCCCCTATTGGGCGTTCCGCCTGATTCCCCCAGCACACAGGGAACCCAGCACCACCTCCTGCCTGGGTCACTTGCAAACACACAATCAGCAAGAGGCAATGAGAGTAACTCCAGCTGGATGTGACCACCCTGGGTGACGTTCGTGCTCAGGGATAAGGTGGTCACTATAGGGCTGGTGTCCCCAGCAGGGTGCACTGGGAAAAGTCCAGCATGGGTACTCACCCACCATGGCGAGGGTGCGGACACAGGCCTCCACGGAGCCCTTATGCTGCTGCTGCAGCCAAGGACACTCGAGCAGCCGAGTGGTGGATTGCAGCAGCTGAACCACAATTGTCTGGTGTGTCTGTAGGGGACAGAACCCGGAGGCAGCTCAGCCAGCCCAGCGGGGCACGGGCCCAGGACCCTCACTACCACAGAATGTCTTTGGTCCAGACAGAAGGTCACCAGTTCCTATGGCACCGAACAACCTCCCCTGGTTATACAGGGCCGCCATGTGAGAACTCCCCACAGCCCAAGCCTGGGCTCACAGCCATACTAACCACCTTTCCTTTCTTTGAAGTGAATGTGAGGAAAGGTGCTGTGTTCACATGGTTCAAAACCCAAAGTCTGGCTCAGTGGCTAAGAGCACTTGGTGCTCGGTCTGAGGGCCTGAGTTCAATCCCTGGCACCCATGTCTGACTGCTCTCAACCGCTTTAACTCCAGCTCCAGGAGACCCAATGCTCTTCTTGCCTCCTCAGGCACCCAGATACCTGCACAGACAGACACAGACACAGACACAGACACAGACACACACACATACACACACACACACACTTAAAAAAAGAAAATATTGAAAACAGTAGTGTATCTTTAGTCCCTGCTCTCAGGAGGCAGAGACAAGCAGATCTCTGTGAGTTGACCCAGTCCCAAAAAACAAAGTACAATTTAAAACCGAACAAAAAATAATGAAAGAAAAGATACACTTCGGGCCAGTGAGACAGCTTAACAGGTAAAGGTGTGTGTCGTGCAAGCCTGGTGACTTCACTCAATGTGATTTCTAGAACACAGGTAAGGGTAGAAAAAGGGACCTGACTTCATAGTATTGTGTCCCGACCTCCTATGCTCACACTTATCCAGCACGAACACACACACACACATACTATGTGCACACATACAATAATACATTCTGAAGGCCTATTTTAAATTCTACTTTATCCCATCCTACAGCTAGTCTGAGGCTAGGGGAAACACATATTTTTTTGAGACAGGCTGGCCTTGAACTCAGAGACCCACCTGCCTCTGCCTCCTCGGTGCTGGGATTAAAGGCGTACGCCACCACATCCAGCCATAGATAAAAATTTTCAGTCTCCTTGTCTCAAATGTATATCAAAGCAACTCACCCTTCCTGGATCTAACTTTCTTTTTCCTTAGTGTTTTTGAGATGGGGCCTCACTATCACACTATGTAGCTCTGACTGTCCTAGAACTTACTATGTAGAGCTGGCTTTGAATTCACAGAGATCCGCCTGCCTCTGCCTCCCAAGTTCTGGGATTAAAGACATGCACCACCCTACCCAGTGTACCTAACCTTCTATTTACTCTTCTCAGAGCTAGTCTGGTGCAGGCGCTGGCCTTGAACCCATGGGTGCCACTTCCACTGGCTTCTTCTCCATCCTCAAGGAGACCTGGGACTCTGATTAAGGCTGAAAAACATCTCAGCCATGGCTCTCTCAGTGACTCAGGTCAGCCCTGCACAGGGATGCCAATGAGTCTCCAGGCTGCCTGCCTGCCCAGCACCCACGGCAGTGCGAGGCCAGCCATCCTGGCTCCACTGTCCTGGGCAGAGCCACACACACCCCACCACCCCAGGTCCTGCACACCTGCTAGACTGACTGAGGGATTCCTGTGTTAATCTTGTCAGTCCCATGGGACCTCCTAAGTCCGTGTGGAGTGTGTCCATGGGGTCTCCAGAAAGCTAGAAGACCTATCCTAAACATATGCTGCACCCACCCATGGGTCGGAACCCCAGCGTGAACAAAAAGGAGAAAGGGAACTGAGTGCCAGCATTCACTGCTCTTTGTGGATGAAGTGTGACCAGCCATCCATGTTCCTGCTGCCAGGATGGACTGTACCCCTCAAAGAGCACACCCCACCAATTCCTTAAATTGTTCCTTGTCGGTTACTTTGTATCATTCCCACTGTAGTGCCTGACCCACACTCGGGGCCGCTTGTTTCACTGTAGATGACTAACACACTGTATTTCCTGCATCTTCATGTGCTCACCTAAGCAAGGCTATGCTGCCCGAGAGAGTCAGCTAGAGTGGCCATGCTTGGCCGTGTGGGCTGCTCACCTGCAGCGACGTGCTGTTCTCTGAAAACGGGGAGCTGAAGAAGGCGCTGATGGTGTCCAGCACCACAGTGAGCACGTACTTCTCTAGGGTGGGGTCTGCCAGGCGTTTCTCCCGTTTGTTGCAGACCTATGGAGGAGAATCATACAGGGAGATCTACGGGTCACCCCTCCACCCAGAAGCCCAGCCCTGGCCCCCGGGACAGACCAGAGCCATGTCCAGGGTGAAGTTCTCGAAGAGCGTCCAGATGTGGTTGCTGGTGTAGATCTCCTTCATCTCCACCTCTGTGTCCACGTAGCAGTGGTTCACGAAGTTCACGTACGCCATTTTAACCTGGGCAGCGGGCGGGTGAGGTGTGTCAACAGTGCCTGCTGAGGCTCTCCCCTCTTAACCCATCATCTGACCCCCAGTGTGGCTACACCACAGCCTTCTCCCCGCTCTGTGCCCCTCTCACAGCCCAAGGGCACTCACCTCCGTGATGCAGTCCTCGTGGGTCACCACAGACACCACGTCCTCCAGAGGCAGCAGGGAGGTGCACTTGATCTCTGTGTAGACATTCTTGCCCTCCGCACAGGCAGCCAGCAGGTCCACCAGGGAGATGTGGTACATGAGAGGACTGTGGTCCTCCACGCCATCTCGGGCTGCCTTCATCATGTCCAGCAGATGGGCCAGAGACGCCTTGTCATTGTAGAACACCACCACGTCGTCACCTGCGTTGGTCAGCTGTGACAAAGGCAGGTAGGAATCAGAAACCTCGTCTGGCAGCCCCAGGCACCACCTCTCTCCTGTGCTCCTCAGGGCAAGCTGAGCCATGACCTCAGCTATGACCTGATACCCATGCTGAAAGTTTTGGGTTTCTGAAACAGTTTCATACAGCCCAGGCTAGCTTTGAAATCACTATGTAGCTAAGGATAACCTTGAACTTTTTTTTTTTCTCGTTTTCCAAGACAGGGTTTCTCTGTGTAGCTTTGAGCCTTTCCTGGAACTCACTTGGTAGCCCAGGCTGGCCTCGAATTCACAGAGATCCGCCTAGCTCTGCCTCCCAAGTGCTGGGATTAAAGGCATGCACCACCACCGCCCGGCAAACCTTGAACTCTTAATTGTTGGTTTTTATTTTTTTTATGTATATGGGTGTTTTGCCTACATGTATATCTGTCCACCACATGTGTGCAGTACCCACAGAGGCCAGAAGAGTGTTGGATCCATTGAACCTAGAGCCAGTGCTGAGAATTGAACCCAGGTCCTCTGAAAGAGCGGGCAGTGCTCTTAACTATGGAGCCATCTCTCCAGCTTGACTCTGAATTCTTGATCCCCATCAGCCTCCTAAGTGCTAGGGCCACAGATGTGAACCATCTTGCCTGGCTTCCTGCCTGAGTTTTGGGGTTCCTTGGCTGATGTGTCTGGCCCTTTCCCTTCAGAGACCTTGACCCTGGATCCGGAAAGTGGCCAAATCTCCTCAGCCTCCAGCGTGTGCACTGAACTGAAGCATGCTCCACCTCTGTCCTCTCCCTCATGGTCAGGAGTTAACACGGCCGGAGTGAATGCTTCAGCTGTAGTGTCTCACCCGGACATCGCTGTCTCTGTCCCTCCCCGCCCCCAGCCCACTGTGAGGTGCTCCTAGGGAACAGACCTCCCAGACTGGGATCAAGGCTCAGCCCGTTCTCCATGTTTTGGGTGAAAATAGGTTTGTGCATTCCCACTCTGCGCCAGGCCCCGAAGTCCAGGTTCTCCTGACCGATTCTGGACAGGCGCCCCGAGTTCTGCTGGCTTTCATTCTCCCTCCCAAGCTCTCCCTGGATCCCACCTCCCAGCTCCCTGTGGCCCAGGCCGCCCTCACCTCGGTCATGATCATGTCCTGGCACTTCTTCACGTACTTGCCCTCAGCCTTGATGACGGTGTGCAGGAAGTCCAGGTACTGCACGTGGCGCCCGTGCGTGGCCAGCAGGTGTACAAAGTGCTGCAGCACGGGCTCGCTGATCTCGGAGCACAGCTGGTAGTTGTTGAGGAAGATGTGCTGCATGGTCTCGGCCTCCAGGAGCTGTGGGGGGCAGGGGAGGGCCATCAGAGACGGGTGGGGCCCATCGGAGAGAGGAAGGCCATTGGGGACCCTGCGCAGGCGCCCACATGAGCCTCACCCCGGGCGTGAGGAAGAGCTGTAAGTGCTTATGCAGCAGGGCCTGGTTGCCAGGGTTCCCGGCACAGAACTTCTGCAGGAACTGGTGTGTGTAGCGCAGGATCTCCAGCATCTTGTTGTCCCCCTGTGTGCAAAGAGAGGCTGCTGGGCCACGGGGGTGGGGTGAGGGGGACAGGCCTGAGGTGGCTGGAAGTGGTCACCAGGGGGACAGGCTGAGGTGGCTGGAAGTGGTCAGGATCCCATAAGCCTCAAGGCTAGGGTTAAAAAAGCATAGGGAATGGAGTTGGGGTGGGGTGGGGTGGGGTGGGGTGGGGTGGGGGAGCTTTACAGGAAGCTCAGTGGGGAAATGCATCCATCAGATTGTTCTGTGAGCAAGTCCTTGGGGCATTTTCTCGGTTAATGATTGTTATGGGAGGGCCCAGCCCACTATGGTAGTGGCCCTTACCCCTGAGTCGTGCCACCCCTGAGCAGGTGGTCCTCGAAAGCTGAGCGAGCCATGGAAGCAGCACCCTTTCGTGGCGTCTACTTCAGTTCCTGCTTCACATTCCAGCCCACTCCCCTTTATGATGGGAGATTAAATATATATGCTCCCTATGCTCTGAGATTAAACAAACCCCTTCCTCCCCAGGATGCTTTGGGTCATGGTCTCCACTACAGCAATAGAAAACTAAGGAGCTTCGCTAGCCTGTGGTGAGCTGGGTTTGACCCCCAGAACCCATGTGAAGATGGAAGGAGAGAACAGACATGTCTCCTGACCACACACACACACACACACTAATTAAAAAGTCTGGGTGCAGCCTGAGATGTATGTGTAAGATCAGCTCAGGGGTCTGGAGCAACGCCCAGCTGTTAAGGACACATGCTGCTCTTGCAGAGGACCCAGGTTCCACCCCCAGCACCCAGACCAGACAGCTCACGAACACCTATAAATTCCATTTCCAGGGAATCTGACACCCTCTTCTGAACTTTGGGCGTGTGCACACAAACACAAATGGTCAAAAAAAAAAAAAAAGATCAGCCAAGGTGAAGGGCTGAGGTCAAAGGTAGACAGAGGCTAGTGAGGGAAGGAGGCCTGGGGAAGGACCAGGTATCATGGACCCACCGGGATAAGGAGCCCAGGGTCAAAGGGACCCCTTCCTAATGCTGCAAGCCCTTAACGCAGTTCTTCGTGTTGTGAGACCCCAGCCATAAAATTATTTTCATTGCTGCTTCATAACTGTGATTTGCTACTACTGTGAATCATAATGTAAATGTCTGTTTTCTGATGGTCCTAGGTGACCCCTGTGAAAAAGTCACTTGAGCCCCCACAAAGGGGTTGTGACCCACAGTTTGAGAACCACTGGTCGAGATGGAGCTGATTGATAGACAAGGTTCGCCCAGAGGAGGGGAAGGAGGCTGAGGTCATGGTTAAGCCTTAGGGTCAAATCGAACTCAAGGGCTGTGTAGCTTAGTGAAGAGCGACATGAGCAAGGCTCTGGGTCCAATGCCCAGCACCCCGGGGAGTGGGGGATCACAGCAACCAAGGAGCAACTCAGAAGAGCTGGCGGTGACTGGCTTGGCCGAGGCCGGCCCGGGAGGGCTGCGGTACGGTGGTACAGAGGTACAGCATAAGCAGGCTGGACGCCAGTCACCTTGTCATAAGGGATCTGCAGCAGGTCCAGCATGACCTTGTGGGCGTCCATGTTCTTCAGCAGCCTCTGCTGCTTCTTCCTCATCTGCTCCCCCACCCCACACATCTTGTTCAGCCTCTCCAGGATCTGCGGGGGAGACAGGGGAGATGGGAGCCTTGTGCCTCCTCCTCAGGGTCCCTCTGCCTGGCTAGCTGCAGCCACACCCATCTACCAAAGGGACAGGACGGGAGAGGGGAAGGACTCGCCGGGCTGCTGCCGCTGCTGAATCAGGCCATCCCGGCAAACCGGCGAATCCCTAAAATCCCATCCCACCCGTAAAGTGCAGAGCGACAGGGTCGTAAAGCGGAGCCTCATTAAGTTCCTTCAGCTTTAAAATAACTATCAGGGCCTCGGCAGGGCTGTTTGGAACATGCCAGAAAGCTGGGAGATGCCTGGCTGCAGGGCCCAGAGGGAGGAGTTGAGAGAAGCCGGACCAGCAGGAGCCCCATCTGAGTCAGGTGGAAGCCAGCTGCAGGACACTTCCCACCCCTCCCCCGCCCACCCACCCGCCCACACCCTGCCACTCACGCCCTTGACAATCTGGTAGTTCTCACTGCTCCTCTCCCCATGTGGCTGTAGAAATCCCTCCTCATCCGAGGGTCGCTGAGGATACAGAGGGTAGAGTCATCCGGGTCCCCTCATTTTGGGGCACCCTGTTTGGCTCCCGGAAGCCAGCTCACCTCTTTCTTGTCCTTGGTGGCGCCCGCCTCCCCCTCCTCGCCCTTGACGCTGCCTTTCTTGTCCACCCACAGCTCTGACTTCTCCACCATCGTCCGCAGTCGGTCCAGTTCCGACTTGATCACCTTATAGTTCTCCACATCCTGGGCTGAGATCAGCAGCTGGACCTGCACAGGGAGGGCATAACAGACTCACGGGCCATAGGTCCCCAGATCTGCTGTCACACAGGGAACTACAGTGCCCTCGCTAGACCAGGACCCCACCCAAGCGTCACCTCCGTCTGTTACAGCCCCCTCCTCCAGGAAGCCTCCCTGCAGTGAGCTAACATGTCGACTGGTTACAGTTACTCAACTCATGTCACACACCGCTGTGACCTGTCACTGGTCCACTCAGATGCCAAACAGGCCGGGGAAACACTGCAGGGTCACTGAACCCGGGTGAAGGGGGGACCTGAACTCTAAGGACTAGGGCCTACATGTGGTCCCCCCTCCCTCTCACTGGGTCTGGGCCTCAATGCCCTCCTCTCACATGGGGCTGAGAGGGGTGTCACATCCCGAGGGAGCTGGGGGAATTCTGGGGAACCAATGCAGACTGGCATCAAGGACCAGTACATCATGAGTGCTTGCTAAATGCCAGCCCTGACCAGCAAGCATCTCACAGGAGGCTGCCAAGGGGACAGGATGCCACAGTGACGGACACCTGCAAGCCAGGCTTGGCAGGGAATGATCAGCAAAGGTGTGCACAACTGCCCACTCTCAAGAGGTGTCCACAACGTGAAAAGTGAGTCAGGGCAGGAGGTGCCAAAGGTGGCTGAGACTGGACCCTCCCCTGAAGGATTTGAACAGGGCTGGAAGTCCTTCAGCGAGGCCCAACATCCCTGCCAAGCTACGAGCAACTAGATCCCCGTGGCCCCCCTCACCTGCTTGAAGGTGTGCATGGCCTCCTGGCGCTGACTGAAATGCTTGAAGAGCAGCTGCAGAGCTCCGGAGACGAGCGGTGCATAGTCGTGCATGGTCAGGTGCAGCAGCACCCGCAGGAACATGCGGCCGCCCTCATCATCCACTTCCAGCATGCTGCTGGTCTTCCTGCCAGCATGGGTGGGCGGGAGTGGGAGCCAGTGAGTGAGGGCACAGGCACGGGCAGGCTCTACCACCGCTGTGGCAGGGCCACACCCAGGGCACCACTCGCTCACTGCATCCACCTTTCCCCACCCATGGACAGGGAATCCTGGGTACCCTCAGGATAGCCCTCAACCAAGCCCCTGATGCAGGAACCCTTCATGTGGGATCCATAGTCCCCGCACACTGAGGGGATGAGAAGACACCTCCTCCTTCTGTGAGAGAATACCAGCTGAGCCTGGGGGATTGCCACCAGTAAAAACCACAGACACTTTCACATCACCTCAGAGTTGTTAATGAAAATTGTGAAATACCATTTATGTTTGCCACTAGCTGGAGTCACACTGCTAATTACACCCACCCATGCAGCTGCTACTTGATGTGCTAATAAAGAGCCACATACGCAGCTGTTACTTCCGATCTATTGTCTTCAGCATTTTGATAACTATTTCAATGCATTGTTTCCCTTGTAAATTTGTGAGCTTTATTTTATGAATCTATTCTGCACTACTGTGTTCTGGTTTCTTTTTTGAGACAGGATCTCATGTAGCCCAGGCTGGCCTTGAACTCACTACGTAGTGCCCTTGAGCTTCTGGCCCTTCTGCCTCCACCTCCTGAATGCTGGGGTTACAGGTGTGCAACGCCACCCCTGGCTTATGTGGTTCTGGGGATCGAACCCAGGACTTATGAATGCTAGATAAGTACTCTACAAACTGAAGTACATTGGCAGCCCCTATCTTATGAATTCACAGTGGAGTTCTGAGAAGAGATCCACTGAATGTGCCAGACACCAAGGAAGGCCAGCACCCACTGGCAGAGGCTCTGGGTGGCAAGTCCACTCCAGCATAGGGGGGTGGGGAGGGGGCATGCTGCCACACCCCCATCTCGCCCTGCTGTGAGACGGGACAGCTGTCCCGAGCTGTGCTGATAAGAGGCACAGCTGCCCTGCAGGAAGCAGGGGAAATTACCAGAATGTCTAGGACCTAAATTTACCCTATACCATGAGGGACGGGCAAGCCAGGGAGGGTCTTCTGGGGGACACAGCCAGCCCTCAGCCTCAGGAAACCCAGGTTGTCCAAAGTGGGTAACATCAAGCCTCATGTTGACAGCCTGTCCCCAACCCAGAACCTGAGCCCACCTCAACCCAGCCTCACCCCACTCCAAACATGGCCTCTGCCTGCTCCCCGATGCGGTCCAGATTCATGTTGGCAGCTGTGGGAAGCAAGAGTGACAGAGGCATGGGATAGATAGAAACTCAGGTATGGGGGGGTCCACACCAGTCCCAGATGCTCCTGCAGCCCCTCCACCCGCACACCCCCCTTCGTGAGGCAGAGCTTCCAGGCTGAGAGCGTGGGGCAGGAAGTTCAGCAGCCCAAGGAAGCCCAGACCCCGGTCAGCTCCCGGTGGGATATGACGATGACCCTAGTCAGGTCCTAGCTTCCCTGCGGGCCTGTCTCCCCACTTAGGAAGGGTCCCCTGCCCTGCTCCTCACTGTGGCAATGGAAATGCATGTTGGGAGTAGAAAGAATGGGTTGGGGAGCTGCAGACAGGGGGAGGTGGCAGGAAGCAAGACTCACTGGTGGAATCGAAGGCCGGTGCCGTGCCGTCCGCCCCACTGTCCTGCATGGGAAACACCTCCACGAACTCCTTCTTGAAGACCGACAGCAGGTAGGAGATGCGGTAGTCCAGGCGCACGTTGAGGATGAACTAGACAGACAGACGATGTGAAGACCAGTCTCCCGGAGCCCTGCTGCTCCAAGAGGGGTGAGGGGACCCCAGAATGGGCTCTGGGACCCCACCACTCAGGATGTTCCAAGGCATCGAAACAACAAGCCTCTCCGTCCCCAGCTCCTGGCCCAGTGATGGTGGTTGGCGCCTCCTCTCACTCAGCATAAGGCAGTGAGTCCCCATCTGCTGCTCAGTCCCCACACACAGCCCAGGTCAGACAACGACAGGATATGCATATAGAAACTCCCCAGGTCAGCAGGCCGAACTGTGCTTCCAGCTACTGAACCAACAGCCCTCTCCAGGAGGGAGAACTGAGGTACAAAGACAGGGTGTGGGGACCCGTGACTAAACTCTGTCTCCACGGGATAGAAACCCCACCTCTGACTTCCCTATGGTGGTCTCTCTGTCACCCTCATGCCCTCTGGCCACAAGGGCCCCATCCCTCTTTGGGACGCCATTAATTGCTCTTCATGAAGCAGCATGTCTATGTGGGGCTTGAGTCCCAAGTCATGTCAGTGCTGCTGGTCCAAGGAGAACCTCGAGGACCAATGGGCTGGGCTACATAACCAGGCAAAACCCTGTGACCCTGAACACCAAGGGCTCCCCACCCCTGCCGCTGGACCTCCCACCCACCTGAACACCAAGGGCTCCCCACCCCCGCCACTGGACCTCCCACCCACCTGCCCAGCACCTGCAGGATCTCCAGGATCTTCAGCTTGGTCTCCATCACCACAATGTCTTCATTATCCTCAAATTTGCTCCTGTCCAGCGACTCAGGGACACCCGCTCCGGCAGGCAGGCTGGAGGCACCAAAGACGGACTGCTTGCGGCTCAGCACCATGGTAGACATCATGTGCCCCACGCCCTGGATGGACCTCCGCACGTTCTTGCCTGTGGGTCACAGAAGGGGGTCACCAGGGGATGGACAGCAGGGTTCCCAATCTATGCAGGACAATTGCTAAAAAGGGACAGAGTTAACCCAGGCGGGCTTGGGGCAGGGGGTGTGGTGCAGGGTGGGGGAAGGGGGGTGGGTGCGGGGAGCTCTATGCCAAGTCTAAGAAAACAATGGACCAAGCAAAAGCAAGCAGGTGGTGTGGAGAGATGAGCGAATCTCGGTGTGCAGCTGAGAGCCACTACAAAGCCTGAGGGACAGTGGGGACACTATGCCGGCAATGCTGAAACCCTGGGCCGGACCCCAGCACAATTTAGATGAGTGTGTGTCCTGGGGTACCAGGGAGGGCTGCAGACTGAGAGCTCCCATCCTCTCCACACTCCCTGCTGGTGGGGCTGCATCCCCTCTCACTCAGTGGTGGTGCTGAATCCCACTCAACTTCAAGACCAAGCAAGACCCCAGAGCATCACAGCACCTGGGCCAGCGGGGTGGAGGGGACAGGAAGCAGGCAGCACTGTGGGGACCAGGAAGGAACCGAGGAGGGGGCCGAGCCTCACCACCAGGCTCCTCATAGGCCTGCAGCATGGCTGGGGGTGCCTGAACACAGTCAATGATGCCCAGCAGTGTGCGTGTGAGGCGCAGCAGCTCGCTGAAGCTGTAGAAGCCGAAGTAGATGAGATTGTGCGCCAGGCTGACCACCTGCGGAGGGGCGGGGCCACGTGAGGGCGAGTGGGGATGCACACAGCGGCAGTGTGGGGTGTGTGGCTGGTGTACATGGTTTGTGCGGGGACAGGACCAACACACACAGAGGTGTGGTTTGTGGAGTTAGACCAGTGTACTGGGGGCGGGGGGGGGGGGGGGGGGGAGGGGGGCGAGGGGGGGGGTGGGGCATGGTTTCCAAGGTGGTGATTGTCCAGGGGGAGAGTGTGGCTCTGTTAGGGTCCAAACAGGATAGAGAAAACCAGGATGCAGGGGTGTCAGGAGGATGGAATTCCCAGGAGGGCAGGGCCTGGGAACGGCAGACCCTGGCTGATGAGTTGAGTGGACTCAGCCTAGCGGCTCTCTTCTGGGCACTGAACCCTGGGGAATCTGCCCACTGGGGAGCCTCAGCTATCTATGCGATCCCCTGGTGGGTTGAGGGCACCAGGAAAACGGGGTCATGGATTCTACAACCCATCCCTGGATGCAGACCAAGGCCCAGGGAGGGGCGAACCACAGCCCCACCCCGCCCCAGCCCCAAGCATCCACAGCCCACCTCAAAGGTGAGTTTGTTCTTCTCCTCATTGGCGAAGGGCACGGCCTCACTGACCACATTGTTAAGGTAATCTTCCACAAACTCCATGGTGCTGGCAAATTTGTTTTTCTTGTCATCTCGGGAGGCGTTGAGATTGGAATCATAACTAGAGATGGAAGCAGGAGGCATGAGGGTCCCCATGCCCTGCCCCGCCACCCTGTGCCCCTCCCCGACTACCACCCACCCTCCGGACTCTCACTCCTTGATGGTGATGGCCGTGGGGATCTCCGTCCAGAGGCGGGCAAACTTGACGGGCGTCACCAGCTCCTGGGGGTCACGGTCCACGTGCACGTGTAGCATCAGGTGGCAGAAGGAGGCACGCAGGTCAAAGGGCAGCATCTCATCCGCCATGCACAGGAAAAGCAGGTCCACGCCCAGCTGCTTGGAGATCTCGTCGATGGCCAGATACTGGCGGTCCAGGCACATGCGGGCAAACAGCTTCAGCTGGTACCTGCAAGAGGCAGTGGGTCGGAGAACAGCAGCAGCTGGGGCAAGGGCAGCAGGCTCGCCCCCGGTGCAGCAGAGGACCAACACCTGCCAGAGAGGACGTCTCTCTCCCCTCCAGGCTCAGCTAGGCCAGGACGCAGGTGGCTGGGAGAGTGGGAAGAACCCACTGGTGAGAGGTGTCTGACGTCAGTGAGAACGATAATAGGGGCCTCACTCTGGGTGACATCAGGCCTCTTCCTCCTCACCACACCTCGCTACCTCTGGGTCCTGGAGCCAGGCCACCCTGTGTGTGAACTGTGGCTCAACCCTGAAACACCAGGCAAGGTCTTTCACACTCTCTGCTTGTTTCCCAACTTTACAGGGACGGGACTCCCTACTTCCCAGGGTAGGGGGTGTGAGCGATGTGGTGAGGATATCCCATCAGTACCCGGGCACAGCTTCTGTGCAACTGTGTCAGACATGTCTGGGCAGGCAGGCTGGCTCACACCTATAATCCCAGCCCGAGGAGGGATGAGGGAGGGAGGGAGATCTCCCTGAGCTCAAGACCAGCCTGGGCTAAAGAGTGAGACACTGTCTCAAAACAAAAAAGCCAGGTGATGGTGGCACACACCTTTAATCCCAGCACTCAGGAAGCAGAGGCAGGTTTGAGGCCAGCCTGGGCTACAGAGTGAGTTCTAGGACAGCCAGGGCCACACAGAGAAACCCTGTCTTGAAAAACAAACAAAAACCCAAACAAACTAAAATACAGGCCAGGTGTGATAACTTATGAGGCAGGACTACCATGAGTTAGAGGGTAGCCTGGTCTACATAGTGAGAGCTTGTCTCAAAAAAATAAGGGGCTGGAGAGATGGCTCGGTGGTTAAGAGCACTGGCTGCTCTTCCAGAGGGTCTAGGTCCAATTCCCAGCACCCATGTGGCAGCTCACAGCTGCCTGTTAACTCCAGTCCCAGGGGATCCAATGCCCTGTTCAGCCCTCCACAGGCACCAGGCAAGCACATGGTGCAGAGATATACATACAGGCCACACAGAAAAATAAAAAATAAACAAGAGCTCAGTGGGCAATGGGTGCTTGCTGCCAAGCCTGATGACCTGAGTTCAATCACCAGGAACCACACTGTGCAAGGAATCAACCCTGGGAACTGTGACACGTGCATGTGCGTGTACACACACACACACAACATGAGATAACAAATTAAACAACAAAAGCAGAGAAGTGAAAACACAGGAGACCTGCCCAGAGACAGGGCAATGGCATGCTTTTTAAAAGCCTGGGCCTCAGGCCACCCAACACCGCTCTTGTGTAGAGAAAGGCTTTGTGCAGGGCTGGGGGGTGAGGACAGGGCACCCGTCTGCCCAGGCAGAGGCCCCGACAGTGTTGGACCTCAGGAGGCGGATCCCCCGTCCGGGCCGGTACCTGTAGTAACTGAGCACGTTCTCATCGTGCGCGTTGCCTGCCCGCGCCTCCTGGGCCAGCTGCCTCACGCTCTTCTCGTGATGTTCGTTGTTCCGGTCCGTCCACGTGAGCCACACCTCCTCTTCCGAGTACTCGATGCTGAGGTACTCATGAGACTGGGCCATCTCCTTCACGGGCCGCAGCCTGCAGCCAACAGCACGGTCAGGGGGCGCCTCTGGCCACTCAGAGCCCCGATGCCCCTTATTTGTTTTCTGAGACCGGTTCTCACCGTATCTAACCCCAGGTAGGCTGAGCCCCAGGGGTCCATGCCGCCTTGTGTGGAGCACAAGCCAGAGCAGCTCAGGTTGGGGTTACGGCTCTTTCCCCCTCTACCCCCCAGTCCCTCACGCCACCCCAACACACCCAGTGCCAGGCACTGCAGGCACTGGGAACAAGAGTGCCAGCCCCAGTGTGAACCCCAGGGAGCCCCTGGGGATGCGGCTGCCACTCACTCCGTCTGGATAAGAATGTCGCTGTTCTTGGGGTCCAGCACACACTTGCAAATGAGCTCTTGGGTGACAGGGATGGCGATGTGGTTGGACACACACAGGTCAGAGAGGTAGTCCAGGAACCTGGGTGGGGTCAACAGGGCCAGCAACAGACTCAGAAGCTGCCCTGCAGGCCAGAAGCCTAACCGCCCTCCATCCAGACTGTCCAGGGGCAGCAGCCCATGGCACCTCCCTGGGACAGGGCGAAGAGACAAGGGTGCGGGGCAGGCACAGGCTAAGATTGGCATTCAAATTAACAACTGATTCAGGCAGGTACTGACTCAGTCACCAGAGGAGGGTTTAGGGGTGTCCATCTGTATGGGAACTTTACATTGAGCTGAATTTGAGAGCCCCCCAGAACTGGAGAGGAGGCAGTACACACAGTGCAGGAGTTTCGACAGCTAACTACCAGCACCAGAAGCCAGACATGGTGGCGCAGGTCTTTAATCCCAGTACTCTGGAGACAGAGTCAGGCCTTTGTGAGTTCAAAGCCAGCCTGGTCTGAATAGTGAGTTCCAGGACAGTCAGGGCTACACAGTGAGACCCTGTCTCAAAAAAACAACAAAAACCAGGGCTGGAGAGACGGCTCAGAGGTTAAGAGCACTGACTGCTCTTCCAGAGGTCCTGAGTTCAATTCCCAGCAACCACATGGTGGCTCACAACAGTCTATGGTGGGATCTGATGCCCTCTTTTGGCATGAAGGCATACATGCAGATAGAGCACTCCTATAAATAATCTCTAGAACAAAACCCGAAACCCAGCCCCAGAGGCTGGAAGGAGGCACAGGGCGGGCAGGGCGCGGCGGGACACCTGGGCTCTCTGTTCTTGCGCACGAGGCTCACGAAGGTCTCCACCTCCGTCTTGGTGATATGCTTCTCCAGCAGCTTCCTGTTGTTGTGCAGCAGGGCCGTGATGGTGTCCTCAGCCAGGATGTCATAGCCAATCTGTGACTGCATCATCCCAAACTGCTTGGCAATGTGCTCCTGGGGGCAAGCAGATGGGGGGGGGTCACTGGGGCCATGGACAAGGGACGAGGCTGCTCTGCTGCAGAGCCTTGACACCCGACTTCCAGGTCGGTCTCCTGTGGAGCTGGGGTGACACCTGACCCTCCTGCCTTCGATTTTAAAAGTGCTGGGATTCCAAGCATAGGTTTATATGGTGCTGGGAATGAACCCAGGGCTTCGTGCACGCCAGGCAAGCACTCTCCCAACTGAGCCACAGCCCTAGCCAGCCTGATTCTGTCTCCTTTGGTATGGCTCAAATTCCTGCTTGCCTCTGCCTACCTAACCTCTTAGCCTTGCCTCTGGAGTCATTCTGGAGTCTGGAAACACCAGGACTGATCCATCTTTGTGACCGGAGCGGTCCCTAAGCAACAGTGAGCCTGCAGGACAGGGTACCCCCAAGATCAGAGCAGTTATCTTATCTGGACCAGATTGTCTTGTAATCTATCGTAGGACCTGGGCTGAGACAGCAGGCAGAGCCAACCGTGACCAGGATCTTTGGCTCTGGCCCCTTGTCCTCCTCCATTTAAACCCAGAGCTCAACTTGGCACCCAAAGACAGACTTGGGGAGTCCCTGAACCTCATTATCTATCTGTCTTTCTAATGAGGCCGCATTGAATAAGTCTCTCAATCAATCTCTCTCTCTCTCTCTCTCTCTCTGCTTTTGACCATCATCGGTGGTCTCTTTAATAACAGGATAGGTGGTTGAATCTAGCTTGTCGGGGCTGCCAGAGCCAAGCATTTCTTCTAAAAATCTCCAGTTATAACTTTGGTGATAGACAGAGTCTGTGCCCCAAAGAAAATGGCAGAGAGCTAAGGCTGGGAGGCCAGGCTTCCATGATGTGTTCGGTCATCTCGTGGGCCTGAGTGAGGAGTCTCTGCACTGTAGAGAAAGCAGCTCTGAAGCCCACTTCAGGGCGAGCATGGAAGCAGCAGCCACAGCAGAAGGACGTCTCGTCTTTACGTGGTTTCTGAGCTGTGCTCCGTGGCTCCTACTACCAGGGCCTTGTCTGTGTAGCCAGACTGGCTACGTGGTACAAAATAAATAATGAAAACATGGTTCAAAAATGAAGAATTTTAGGCTAGGAGGTGGCGCACACCTTTAATCCCAGCACTCGGGAGGCAGAGGCAAGCGGACCTATGTGATCTATGTATGGTGAGTCCTAGGCTAGGAATGTGGCCAGCCAGATCTACATAGTGAGACCCTGTCTCGATAAACCAAAAGAAGACTAGGAGAGAAGGAAGCAGTGTTTTAAGATGGCAACAGCAGAGCCCAGGGCAGTCTGGGGTAAGCCCCCAGCTAGGCATGCACCCCGGAAGCCAGCCCCACCATCTGGTGCCCGACTGCCAGCTTCTGTGCCTAGAGACACCTCTGAGGAGCACAGGCAGAGCCTACGCCCCCCAGGGCATCCTCCGCCCACCTGGTTCTTGCGGTAGTCCTCCTGGGAGTGCCGGAGCACCCGGTAGCAGAGGCGGAACATGTACTGGTAGGGGGCGTTCTTCTGGTCGGACAATTCCTCCAACCGCACCAGCGGACCTTCGCCCCCCTTGTCACGGAACGGAGCCTTCAGGATGCCAAAGATCTGAGGGGTGTAGAGAGTGAGAGGGCCTCTCCCATCCTGCCGACACCCCTCATCCTCCCAGGAACCCCAACCCTGACTGACTCCATCCCAGAGCTCCCCTTTGCAGGAGCCCAGAGCCGTCCTGCTGAGCAGGACTCCAGCCTCTGTGGGCTTCAGTGTCCTCGTCAGTATCATGAGGACAACAGTTCTCCTGCAGGAGGGGGTCAGATGAGGTGAGTCCTGCAGGGAGCTCAGGGAAGCACCTGGCACATGCCCATGGCTCAGATACATCTTTCCCCCAATGGGGATGGCACCTAGACCTTTGCCTTAAATATGCTGAGCAAGTGCTCAGTTACTGACCTACACCCCTGGCTCCCCACGGGTGCATTCACAAGTGCTCTACCACTGAGCCAAAGCGTCACCTCCTCACTGCTGCATCTAGGCAAGGACTCTGCCCCTGATCATACCGAGGCCCTCACTGGTAAATTTTAGCATCTGCTGCTGAGCCATGTTCCCAGTCCCTTGATGGTAAATTCTAGGCAGGCCTTCTACCACTGATCCATGCTCCCAGCTCTTCACTGACTTATTCTAGGCAGGCGCTCTCCCGCTGAGCCACACCCTCGGTAGAAGCCTCGAGCCCCTGGAGAGCACACACACCTGCTTAAGTATATTCTGTTCCCGCATCAGCTTCTGCCGCTCCCGGTTGGGCTTGGTGACCATGATATCCAGGACATTCTGCCCGTTGTTGGGGACGTCGCTGACGAAAAACACCAGGTCCTCCAGCAGCTGGATGACAAACCTGGCCGAGGGCAACACCAGAAGCAAGCATGATGTGCTGAGCACAGCATCCCTAGGGCCCAGCCAGCATGTGCCCACACAGACAGACAGACAGCCCTTTCCAGAGTCACTGCTGCAAAATCCAGCATTAGCCCCTCCCCCGGCCAAGCTGCTCTTAGGAAATGCCCCACACCCTACCCTCCGTGAAGCCCAAACTGCCCCAAGACAACAAAGCTCAGAACACTGTAGAAGGAGCTGCTGGGCAAGGGGGACTGGGGGCAGTGTTTGGTGTGAAAGGGTCTGCACTGTACTGATTCTAATAACTATGCGACCCTGGACGCGGCCCCTAACTCTGGACCCAGTGGCTCCATAAGGCTACTTCCGGGATGATGTCAGCAGCGAGGCAGGCTCCCCGCTCCAGGGGTGCAGGCTCCCCGCTCCAGGGGTGCAGTGCCAGCCCAGTTCCCCGGGGACTGAGTCCTACATCATCTACCTGGTTTCTGGCTTGTAACTCCCCTGTGGAGCCTAGAGAGAAACTCAGTCATCTACCCCCTCCCCAACACACACACACACACACACACACACACACACACACACACACACACACGGTCTCCTGCTGCCCCCCACAACTCCATCCACTGTTGTCAAATATTACTTCGACTAGGGAAAGATATGATTGTGCTGCATTTGTTTAACAATGTAAAGATTTATTGCATTTGTTTTTATCTTGCCTGTCTAAGGCACCTGATTGGTTTAATAAAAAGCTGAACAGCCAATAGCTCGGCAGTAGATGGATAGGCAGGGCTGGTGGGCAGAGAGACTAAGTAGGAGGGGGAATCTTAGGTTCGAGAGAGGAGAATGAGGGATAAAGAGCAGAAGATGCCCAAGGCCAGCTAGGAAGGCACAGAGGAAGCAGGAAAGTAGGCCATACAGAATGACAGAAAGGTAAAAAGCCGAGGTAAAATGTAGATGAAGAGAAACAGGTTAAATTAAGTTATAAGAGCTAGTGGGCCAAGCATAAGGCCAAGTAGTCATGATTAATAATAAGTTTCTGTGTTGCCGGGCAGTGGTGGTGCACACCTTTAATCCCAGCACTCTGGAGGCAGAGCCAGGCGAATCTCTGTGAGTTTGAGGCCAGCCTGGTCTACAGAGCGAGATCCAGGACAGGCACCAAAACAACACAGAGAAACCCTGTCTAGAAACCCTCCCCCCCAAAAAAAGTTTCTATGTCATGATTTGGAGGCTGGCGGTCTGAGAAAGCCTGCTAACCCTGTGGTGGTATTATGTTCCCCAAAATATTGTGCACTCTAATAAACTTATCTGGGGTCAGAGACAGAACAGCCACAATATTAAACAGAGGTTAGGCAGTGGTAGCACACGCCTTTAATCCTAGCATTCCAGAGGCAGAAATCCCTCCGGATCTCTGTGAGTTCAAGGCCACATTGGAAACAGCCAGGCATGGTGACACACGCCTTTAATCCCAAGAAGTGAGCCTTTAATCCCAGGGAGTGATGGCAGAAACAGAAAGATATATAAGGCATGAAGACCAGAAACCAGAAGCTTTTAGCTGGTTAAGGTTTCAGGCTTTGGAGCAGCAGTTCAGCTGAGATTCATTCTAGATGAGGACTCAGAGGCATCCACAGTCTGAGGAAACAGGATCAGCTGAGAAGTTGGCCAGGTGAGGTTAGCTGTGGCCTGTTCTGTCTCTCTGATCTTCCAGTGTTCACCCCAATAACTGGCCTTGGGTTTGTTTTATTAATAAGACCCTCTAAGATTCATGCTACATAACCCCCCCCCCCCAGCGCACCTGCGGTCATTCTGGCTGATGAAGCCATCATTGAGTTTCTCCACAGCACTGGCCAGCATGGAGCTGGCATCGTTGGCAAAGTCCAGGTCACGGATCTCAGACACGGGCACGGACACAATGGCAAAGGCCTCCTTGTCCTCCTTGGTGGGGCACGTGCCCAACTGTAGAGACAAGGGTCAGCAGGGTGCCAGGGACAAGCTCCGGCAAGACCCAGCCCCATGCACGAGGGCCCGCACCATGAGCCGGATTGGCCGTTCCTCCTCGACGTCGATGGGCGCGTTGGTGCTCTGGATCCATGTGTTGGTGCACAGGTGCCGCAGTCGCACATAGGAGTTCCTAGGTGAGAGGGCAGAGCCAGTGAGGGAGGGTGCCACAGACGGCAGCCACTCTCCGTTCACCAGTCCCCAACACCGTCCTCTTCCTCTGCTCTCCACACCTCCACGGTCCACGGTGTGGGTACTGAGGATGGGTGGGGCCTGTCTCTACTGCAGTACTCTCATGCACGCAGACCCCTAAACCAATGTTTGCTGGTGAACACGGGGCCAGAACTCACCTGGACAAACCAAGGCCCCAAGAGTGTCGGGTTAGGGACAAGGGGCTAATGGTCCCTCTGTTAATTCCCCAGAAATCCTAGTGACAAGCCTTGGATATTCCCACTCCACAGACGACACACTGAGGCAGGGTGGTGGAAACAGCCACCTGAGGTCTCACAGCCAGAAAACACTAAGGCCTGGATGGCTCGGAATTTTTTGAGGCATGCACCTGTGTGTGCACATAATGTTCCCATGTGTACACAGGTGTGTACAGACTTGAGCGCATGGAGGTTGGCATAAGGCCATTTCTCCATCATCCTCCATCTTTTCTATGGAGACAGGGACCTCCTGTTGAACCAGGAACCCATCATGTAGCAGCTTCTGGCTCGTCGTGCTGACTATGGAGATTCCCAGTCTCTGCCTGGTGCTGGGAGGCGGGCCTCACTCCCACCCAGCTTTCCTGTGGGTTTTGGACATGCAGACTCCGGTCCTCACGCTTGGACGGAAAGTGTTTTATTTGCGGAGTCATCTCTGCAACCCTATGATATTTCATTTATTTCTTTATTCTTAAAGACAAGGTCTCCTGCAGCCGTGGCTGGCTTCAAGCTCTCTACGTGGTGGAGGATAACATTCTCCTCCTGCCTCCGTCTCCTGCCTGCTGGAATCACAGGCATGAGCCACCTCCCCTGACTTACACAGTGCTAGATACTGACTGAACCCAGGCCTTCGTGCCTGCCAGGCAAGCACTCCACCAACCAAGCCGCAGCCCCAGCCACAGGAATGTGACACTCTACATTCTCAGGGTTGGTGGGACCTTACAGGCGTGGGAGCCTGACACACCCCCCCCCCCCAGCATCTGGGTTCTCCAGGTGCCTGGCAGCGAACAATCTCACACCTTGTGCTTGAGCACCTGGCTGGACTGGGCCAAGTGCTGAGAAGAACTGTGTAGTAAGCCCAGGGCAGACCCGAGAGCAGCAAAGGAGGCCAGCTGCGAACAGGTCTCAGAACTGCAGATCCAAGAGGCCCCCAAAACCAAGGGCCTCGGGCAGCCGGCACACACCTACCGGGGCACAAAGGAGTCGGTTTTCTGCAGTGTGGTGGGGTCCAGCTCAAAAAGGGAGGCGATGTCGTTGCCATGTGGCACAGCTACAAGGCGGTACTTGATCTTCTCACCTGCATTCCTGCGGCCTGTGCGGCCCTGGGCCCCCTGGGGTGAGGACCCCAGGTCAGGCAAGACCCCATCCTTCCTCTCAGGCCCCACCGGAGGGACCTTCTCCGTCCATCCCACCTATCTCCCAGGTCCCTCTTTGCCCCCCGCCCGGGCAGATGCGCTGTCCCTCTCCTCACCAATCCTGCTGCTTTCGGATCTGAGACATCACCTTTGTAGCTGGGGTTTTCCTGAACGGAGGTACAAGGTGAGGGGGGATTACTATGCTATCAGCACCGCCCCCAAACACAAGGTCATACCCAGAAGGCACTCCAAGGCGCCTACCCCTGGCCCAAAGACCGCGTGACTCCTAGAAAAGCTGTGCAGGGGAGGCCTTCACGGTCCCTTCTCCACAGGCCCATGCATGAGCAAGCATGCACATGCACCCTGTGTCCCCAGCACACAGATGCCATGCACACTCCGCTCCTCACTCACCTCAGCAGCCAGATAGTTGCCTGTGGCCAGGTGCTTGAACCGGTACAGACCATTCCAGTGTCCCGCTCCGCCTCGGCAGGGGTCATGGTGGACCACCTGGGGACATGTAAGGGTGAGGTGGAGAGGAGGGACCAGGACTGAAAGGGAAGTCCAGACCCTGGGAAGCCTGTGGGGATCAAAGTGCCCAGGTCCTCCCTGGCCTCTTGGGGCCAGGGGAAGGATGGGACAGACACTCCATCCTCTAGGGTACGGGGTGAGGGGGTGGGGGGGTGAAGCCAGAGTGTGGGCTCTGACCTCCACCTCCCAGAGTGCATTGGAGCTGGTGGCTGAGGTGGCGGATTGGCGCAGTGTGGTTCGCAGGAACACCTGCAGCTTGCCCTTGTACTCGTCACAGGTGAGGAACTTCTCCTGCTCTGCATGGAACAGCCGCACCACATCTCCCTGTGGGCGGGGTTAGGAGGGGTCAGGTGTTCGCAGTCACGCCTCCAGGCTCAGGGACCCTGTGCGAGGCCCAGTCCCTCAGACGCAGCCTGCCGGACCCCATGAGCTGTGAGTGAGCAGCCACAGGGCAGCCGGGTGCTGTGCACAGTCCTCTAGGTCAGGTCTGCATACTCCAAGCCACCTGGCTCCTCCTCCCTCCTGGACCTCCAAATGCCTCTAATGCCATGTCCAGGAAGGCAGGAAGGACCCCCCTTCTCAGTCTCCCAGCCAGGGCCACCCTCTCCTTACACCCCCCACCCACCATTTCTATTGCTCTCTGGCAGCTGGAGGGTGGTAGCCGTGGCTTGTTCACCTCCAGACCTTACACAAGAACTGAGTTTGAATCTCGCTTTCACACTGTGTGAGGGGCTGCGATACGTTCCTAATTGTCCTTGAGCCTCAGCTGTGTCTTCTGTAAAATGGGAGCCACTCTGACTTCTGGCAGACACTTTATCACAAGGTTTGATGGAGTAACGCTACACTACCCAGGCAGAGAAGGGGGGCACCCTGCCAAGAGCCACGCAGCATCCCAGGGCCACACCTGAATGCCTCCTGCATACTCCCTCCCCCTGCAGCGGCCACTCGGCAGGTTCTCAGAGCACGGCTGTCACCCCATGATCGTCTAATGGCAATTATCTGTCTTCCTGCACTGAACCTGCCTCTGGACACAGTGCTCAGGGGACACCTGTCAGGTGGAGGCGGAAGTGAGTGATGCATCTGTACCCAGACTGCCTCAGTCCCTACAGCAGAACCCAGGGACAGTGTGGCCGGTGCAGAGGAAGGGACAGACAGGTGGGCTTTGGTGAGAATGCCTTGCTTCTAGCTTGTCTGGAGCTAACCACAACACCACGACGGCCTCACCAGAAGCTAGTGTGGGATGGCAGAGTTGGGCCTAGGGGCTTGTTTTATACACGCTGCCCAGAGCTGGGACTAGAACGTGTCACCGGAGGCTGTGGGGAGGGGCACATGGTTGGCTCTGGCTGACGCCTGGACAGTATGAAGGTTCAGTGGACAGAGGGAGGAAGCATTTGAGCAGCCAGGTTGGCAATCAGAGGGACGAGGGAGGCAGCATGTCTAAGCACAGCCTGGAAGGAGAGCCGTGAAGGGCACCCTGGGGCTTCTGAGCAGGGAGCAGGCTGGCCTCAAGGCACCTGCTTGGAGGCCTAGCACCCCCACAGCTCCCCAGAATACTCTCCTAAGTAGGGTGCCTCACACTCT
>CABHPQ010161142.1:11369-41879 GCA_902168405.1 Peromyscus aztecus | reverse complement strand
GAAACTCAATCTCCCTTTAAATGGACAACAGCCTCAAAGAAAAAAAGCTGATGATCTCATGTAGGCAAAAAAACAAAACAAAACAAAACAAAACAAAAAATAACAAAAACAAAAACAAAACAAACAAAAAAAATCTTAAGTCTTCTCTTGCGGAGAACTACAGTCATCACAGGGGCTGGGAAGATGGTTCAGTCAGTACCGAGCTTGTGTTCAACCCCTGGGAACCAGGTTAAAAATGTAGAGCTGGGTCTGGTGTACTTGTAACCACCACACTGGAGAATCAGAGAGAGATGATCCCTGTACCTCACCAGCCAGCCAGCTTAGCCTATGGGCAATTCCAGACCAAGGAGAGACCCTTTCTCAAAAGAAAAAATAAAAAGTTGACTCCACCTGAGAAACAACATCCAAAGTTTTCCCATGGTCTCCACATGCACACACATACAAGTATATATATATGCACACACCCGCACACATGTGTACACACACAAGTATATATACATCCGCACACATGTGTACACGTACACACACACACACACACCAGTGTTCTATTTACCGCATAAAATATTACAATGACATTTAATTTAAATGGCACTTTGGCTCCATCATGGGAAAGAGCATAGAGTAAATTGGTAATGAAATAGACGCAAAGGAGTGGTAGACGTTGTGAACGTACAGGAGGCTGAACACATGTGAAGCGAAACAGGGCGAGTACACACGAAGCAGACAGTGTGAATATGCCAATTTCAGTCTGGAAATAGGAGAACGGCCTTTTCCCCCTCGCACTTACTTTTCTTCCCATTCTGTCTCCACTGGTGGTGTTACCTCTGCTCAGTACCTGTGAAGCGCTAGGACTCTTAGCTGTGGCCCATCTCCACGCTACACCGCTAACAGCCAGTATGAGGGGCAGATGTTCCGCCTCTTCTGTCTCCCCGATGTAACCCTCCAGCTGGCCGTCTGTGCTGCTTCCTGCTCATGTGCCCTCACTGCTCTGCCTCCTTCCACTGTAATGCCTCTCTGTCCTCATTGCCTTTGTCCAGTTACACTCAGCAGTCGTAAATGTCCCGTATAAAAATCTGACCCCTTCTAGAACAGTCTACACAAATCCCACTCCATTCACTGACATGGTACCCCAGTTAGCCACCAGGACTGTCTTTCTCACCAGACTAAACAATCCTGTTTTATCTTTCTGAGCCCAATATCCAACATGATTTGTCACCCCAAAGGATGCTCCAAATTATTCACTGAATGAGCAGTTAGGTTAAAAGTTAAATAGCATCAGGCATAGTAAGTTTCCCGCTTTTGAACACTACCAAGTAAAGCTGACTGTTGGGAGAATTCCCACAGTGGATGAGATCTGTAATTTGCTGCCTGACTTTTATGGGAGCCCTCCATGGACACACATTCCTTCCTACTTGCCCAATCACGCTGACTCTTCACACAGCCTTCTATACTGGGCATCAATCACCACGGAAGGACCTTAAACAGCTGACTCTTTTTAGCAGCTGAATTTCCTAAAAAGATGGCCTAGGGTTGAGTGGCATCTTAAAGGGGCTATTAGAAGATAGTGACCGAGGCTGGAGAGACAGCTAGCAGCAGTCTTTGCTCTTGCGGAGGACCCAGGTTTGATTCCCAGCACATCCATGGTGACTCACAACCGACTGCAATTCCTGTTCTGGGGAATCCAACGCCCTCTTCTGACCTACGTGAGCACCTGGCATGGACATGGTACATATTACACACACCAAGGCAAAACACTCATCCACATAAAGTCAAGTGATCTTTAAAAAGATAATAATTTATGTGGCTCACTGAACACGTCTCCTCTGGGTTTCTGAGGATCCGTCTGTATCCCGTGGTCACCCGTAGTCACTCGAGGAGATGTACTGGTAGCAGGTGCTAGGGTTGTCGGTCTGGTGGACGGCCTTTCTGGGGTTGGTGGTAGTGGAGTTGTTCTGAGCTCTGTTGGGAGGGGTGGTGGGGGTGGTGGAGTAGGCTGTGGCGTTGGATTTGGTGTAGGTCTTGTTGTTGGCTTGGAAGTGGGCCTGTTGGTAATGATAGGGGGGATATATGGTGTCTTCAGGGGCCACCTAGTACTTCCAGCATCAGGAATCCTATTAGCATGTCCGCCATCACCCTTTAAGTTAGTATCATTTCTCTCTGGCACACGAACTGGAGGTTCAATCATGACTTTGGGGATATCTGAAAAAAGAATTAAAAGAATAAATTAGTCTGTTTCTCTCCAAAAAATGTGCAACAGGAAACTGCAAACAAAACATGTGCCCAGAAACACCTCATGCTAACGAGTCCTATTTTTCACATTTACATTATTCTCTTCTATAAGAAGTCACACTATTTTCTGAATAACAAATGTGTGTGTTTTAGGATACATGCAAAAATATAGTGGTGTTTCTATAATGAATATGTATTATTTGAAGAACAAAATGTTTTCAATATTTATAAAGCAGTAGCAACAGAAATCAGTATTTTCCCAAAATGTGGAAGGATTACATTTTTTTTGGGGGGGGCGGTGAGGAATGCAGTCTGTGTTGTGTTCTCTGCCTGTATGTGTTTACACAACTGTGTTTAAAACTCTACAAACTAGCAGATACATCCTCACTTATACTTTAGATGATTTAACTTGTGCAAAAAATTAGTTTTATTGTTGGCTTGTCTTCACACTTGCTAATTTATATTTGCCTTCTAAAAAGAGATTTTCTGAAGTAAAAAACATCATCTGTGGATTATTTCCCATTGATAATCATCACCAAAAAGAATCAATATTTAATCTGCCTGGAATGATATATTCCAGAGTAGAAATGACTCCACAACACTTCAAAAACCCTTTAATCCACAGGATTTTATGCCCTGTGGTTTTTCAGTAAATATTTTACTCAGGAAATTTTTAAAAATTATCTAGTGTTACACGCAATGTGCAGTAAATTATGGCCTTTGGCTTGTCAGCTTTCATCTTCAAGAGCATGCATTTTTCATGTTTGTCTAGTAACCCACGACTCCAAAGATAACTTAGGAAAATTTCAAAGCACAGCAGTTTTAAATGTAGGGAAAATAAATATTAGAATTATTTTCAGTAGAAAACAAAACATGTAGACTACATCCAAATTATCATAATGCAATGCTAACAATGGATGTTTATTTCAGATTCAGCAAACTCTAATTCCCAGGGAGGACCCCATCCTTTCTTTCTAGCCGAAAGGAAGCCACGCCTACACTTTATTCAGGACGTTAATACTAGGAAGCAATAGTGAGTCTTTCTTAAAGTTACCCAGCAAGGGATTTTACTGCTTATAGATCAGGTTGATATTAGCAGGTAGGAAATTCAATAACTGTTTTCTCCCCCATCTTCCTCAGCAATGGCCTCTAGGCAACCCCCTATTTCCTGAAGAAATGAGAGCTGGGGGCAGGATTTACTCACACACACAGTTCCATCCGTCACCCTCGTATCCGTCTTTACATTTACACTTGTAGGACCCGTGCATGTTGTAACATCGAGCATAGCCACTGCACTGGTGCTGCCCGAGGGCGCATTCGTCGATGTCTGTATCGGGGGCAGAGAAACAAGTGCAGGTGAATGTGACGATATGACATGCACGTTACCCCAGAGGTCCACATAAAACGGCAATGACCAGAAGGGATACAGCATGGGCGGCTCCAGAATGGCGAGTGGGTGAAGCAGACACTGCTCCTTTAAACTCTGTACTCTCCCCCGAACCCGACAGCCCCGTTATTACCACAGCTGGAGACCTCTCAATGCTATGGGAAGAAAGTAGAGACAGGAACGGGACAGCTTCATTACCGTGACATTGATATTTGCCTCCAATGTACATGAGGTCGAAACCAGTGTGACACTTGCAGATGTAACTCCCAAATGTGTTGACACACTGCCTAAACCGAGGGCAGGAGACTCTTCCTGTAGCACATTCGTCAATATCTAGAAACATAAGTCAACTGCATCTTAGGAAGAGCAAAGGCAGGCCTGTCGTCATAACTGGTATCCCCGGCTCCCCCTGTAACAGACAGGAATTCCACATCTCCAGCTTTCAACTCATCCTCCCAAGCAAGCTCTTCTTTCCTCACAGCCAGCATCAGTAAACACTACGCTGTGTCTACTTAGTTGCTTGAATTAGAAGCATGCCTGCTAACCTTTCGCCAACAACTCCTACACTACCAAGTCCTGTTATGTCTACCTCTAAAACATTACCGGAACCTGTCTAGCACCCTCCACTACCCGATTCCTACCCACCGTCTCCTGCTTTAGACCCAGACAAGGAGTCTTGAAACTGGGCTTTTTGCTGCCAATCCTATCTCCTCTAAATCACTTCACTGCTTGGCAGGTTCTTTAATTAAACTTTTTTTTTTATGGATGACTGTTTTGATGCATATAGATATGTGTACCATGTGCATGCCTGGTGCCTGAGGAGGCTGAAGGGGGTTGGGTCCCCCAGAACTGGAGTTACAGATGGTTGTGAGCTATATTGTGAGTGCTGGGAATTCTGAAGAATAGCCAGTGCTCTTAGCCGTCCACCTCTCCAGCCCTTGGGCAGGTTCTTTATATACCTAATGGCCCAGGTCTAACTTTAGGACTTCCCTAATGATTACTTTCTAAGACAGACTCTGGTTTTGTTTTTCTTACTACCTTATGCTAGCACTTAGCATGGTCAGTGATTTTATTAAATACTTCTTGGTTTTCTGTCTTCCCCACTAGAAGGTCAACTTCTTGAGGACCAAAACCTCCTGTGCTTTGTCTCTCACCATGCACCCAGCACTTAGCATAGTGTCTCGCATACAGCAAGCACTAGGTAAATGGGTCTTACTTGGTGAACAGCTCCGTGCCGGGCTCACCATGTCCTGGGGACTACTGAGCTCTTTGAACACACGATCTCATTCAATACTCACAGGGACTCTATGTAGTATTGTTTCCATTTTAAGGGAAGGGAGACCTAAGCTCAAAAGACGGAAGTTCTTTTCCTAACTAAGGTTACACAGCTCAACCAGGTTCAGAAAGTCCAAACTGCCATAATCTATACTGCCATCTCAGTGTTCCAGAAAAATGCTAAGCTCTGTGGTACAACACGTGATAACGTAGACTTGGTGACCTGTTCAGCTCCACTGCTCCCTTCTGTTTGGATTATAGAAACTGAGATCCACTTTCCTGAACACAGTGCTCTGCTGTACTGCAGTGTTTTTGCACACTTGGTTTTGTCTGTGTGACGCTTCCTCCTGCCTCTCGTGTTTCAAAAACAAGATTGTGCTGATCTGTTCACAGAAACCCTCTTCTAAAATACGTGATATCTTCTAGCAGGTAGCTACCTACCTGACTAAAGAACTGCCTTTTCCCTTACATCTTCCACTGTCTTCCTCAACCCCACAGCATCTGCTGACAGATGCTTGATGACTGAACTCACCCACACAGGTCCTCCCATCAGGAGCTAGCTGCAGGCCAGGAGAAGGACACTGGCATCGGACTTGTCCTTTGACAACATCACAGCCATACTGACAGTTTGCCATGGAACACGATAGGGCACCTGGAAAGAGAGTGACTGGCTGTCTGCAAGAGGTAGACAGCACCTGTAACTTAAGCACTTTTTTTCACATGTCTTGCAATTGGTGTCACTGATTCAACAATGAGGAGTCAATTAATCAACATTCGAAAACAAGGATGAAGGATGCTCTCCAAAATGGGATGGTTGAGAAGTGACCCTGCTCCATCATCACCTAGAGAAGCCCTTTAATGTTTTAAAAGGATTGGCAGGTAGGGAGAAAGCTAAGCTTCCTCTGAACTGTGTATCATTCAGGTAGAACTGAGGTCTTTATCCAGATTACTCTAGTTAAATGCCACTCCTAACCAAAGTATCTAATTAACTGTGTTAACTACATGCTGAAATTCTCTATAGGACAAAAGAAGATTTCCTAGTGAGCCCTACAATGTTAGAGGACTCTGGAACCATTGACAAATGCAATTAAAGATGTATCTTCATCAACCACAAGTTCCAGTGATATGTCTGTATAGCATTAAATAAAATTAGCTACTATTATTTTTATATAAAATTCATCTTAGTTAATTGGTAGTTAGGTAAAAATAAAAATCAGGCCACTACTTGTTGGTTGCCATTGAAACTCAACTTCAATTTTCAGCCTACAGAAAATTTTAGGGTAGTGGCATCTTAAAAACACATTCAGGGGATAACAGGAAGCACCATACAATTCTCTCTTATAAAGATACAGTAAAATCCACCCTCCTGGGCCTGGGGATGTAGCTCTGTTGGTAGAGTGCTTGCCTAGCATGCATGAAGGCTCTTCTTAAGTCTGGCACCTCAGAAAAGCAATCCTGGCAATTTGCCATTCAAAGTCACTTTCAGCTATAGAGCAAGCTGGAGGCTAGCCTGGGATATGTGAGACCCTGTTTAGAAAGAAATAATTCATTTTTTTTCTGATGTTATGTGCATTTTCATTTAAAGCAAGTTTTTCTTTTTACATAAGTCTTAAATTATCCTGAAGCTTATCATCAAGAATTACAGAAATAAACTTAGAAGTGTTTATGAATAGAGCCGATGGGTTCTCTCTAAGCAATGCCTAGTGATCATTAATATCCTTTGACCTGGAGTGGTACTTCTAAACCCAGGGAGAACACTGGGATAAACAACGCTGAGAAAAAGATTAGAAAATGGGATTCTTGCTCTAGATACAATTCGTAAACCAACTGATGTCGGCCTGCGCAGTAAGAGAATGTCACGTGTAAATGTGCACCTGTCACTTTGATCTTCAGTTCCTCGGGCATGCACACAAACACACTCACACATCCTGCTCAGGAGAGAGGAAGAGGCGGCTTTCCCAAAGGCAGGCTACCAAAGCCCATCAGAAATCAAGCCTAGAGCACTTGTAAAACGGTTAAGATTCTTGACATACTTGAGCAGGACCCATCTGGCAGAAGCATGTATCCGTTGAGACAATAGCACTTGTAACTGCCCAAAGTGTTCATGCACCTGTGCTTACAGGGCCTCGGCTTCAGGCCACACTCGTTTAAATCTGCAAAGAATGGGGATTAAAGCAGAAAAGTCACAAAACTCAGCAATGATGGGAAATGTTTAAAATGCTTCTCGATGTGGAGGATGAAGGCAAAAAAAAAAAAAAAAGGTCCAAGACAGTGAAATCATCACTTCCACGACAGATAAAGTCTGTGTGTACCAGCATGAACATTACACTAGAAGCAACCAGATGTTGCTGGGACCATTATGGATCTCTGATCCTGGGGGTCAGTTAGGAGTATTCTCCTCACAGATGTGTACCTGACTGTAATCTCCAAAGAGCAGCACCCTCACCCCACGGGTAGGGATGCTCTACTGTCTGTCTGATCGACACTAAGCTTAAAATACTCGCGTTCCACTATTAGACTCACTTGTGATAATGGATTCTACTCAAAAGGATGCTCCACGACACTTTTCACTTCATAGAGAACATGCAAATATTAAAGCATCAGAATGACTTGACCTTCTCAAAGGACAGCTACATTTACGGGGGGGGGGGGGGGGGGGGAAACAAAACGCATGGATCCAACCAATCACTATTGTGACTTTTCTTGTTCAATTTGACAGGTTCTATCCTGACCTTGGATTGAAGAGAATTCAGCTTCCTGTTTTACTAATCCATTCAAATCACAAAACAAGTTTTAATACTTGCATTCATTTGGCAATTAAGAGGAGCTTGTGGAAACACTAAGGGACAGAACATCATTATGTATTTTATGTTTATTGGTTTAAATATCAATGTGAAATTAATGAATTCCACAATATAAAAGTTTTCCAGCACAAATTGAACACTGCCTCAAGTCAATATAAAAATTTAAAACGACTTAAAACACTGAAATAGTTATGCCCATAACACAGACCTCATTAAAAAGAAATGTGACCACATGTTTATTTTGTCTGGCAACAACAGCAGAAGTATCTAATTAGCATAACTTAATTATCAATTTATCCATATCACTGAATAAAAATACAGATAATATATCTAGCTACAAAGTTCTTCCCAAATCTAATCAAAATTCCAACTGACCTGCACATTTACTAGAGGTACAGAGTATTTCACTGAAGCCTCCAGTTACATTACGTTTTAAAGTCACCAAATAAATATTACATCTAAGGATATTTTCACATCTTACTGATTTTCCAACTTGGTCTTTTTTCTATCCTTGCCATAGTGCAAGCACCTCGCCAGCTGGGCAAAGTCTGGAAAGGTTAGATAAGCATGGCAAGTACCTTTGCCATTTCCCTTTTTTTTTCCAATTCTTTGCTTTATTGTCTTTTGCCCAGTCAAAGGTTTTCAAAACCGAATCACATTTTAAGCATTTTTTTTTTTTTAAAAACTCTCTGTGCTCATAGAAGATACTGTGTAGATTCTTCTATCAAAAACGTGACTCCGCCTGTTGAATGAAGCAGGAACGAGCAGGACCGACTCAGGTGAAATTCTATTTTCCCTTCATACTTTTCTAGCTTGTAGTTGAAACTTTATTATTCATCTGAGTCAGGGAAATCTTTCTTATCTTCTAAAAGTTTTGTTATCATCCTTAACATCACTGCTGTGGCGTCACACTGGCCTTGATGAATCCCTGGAGATAAGCACTTAAATCTGAGTATGCTATAAGACAGAATCTTTTCCTGTGCTCAAAAGCATGTAACAAATCAGTATCTCAAAAATACTAGTAAGATTTGATTCTGTATTTCAAGAGGAGGCCTTTAAAAGTATCAATTAAGATCCCCTAGTTTATTTTTAGAGAGCAGCAGAGACTGCTGGCGGTTCCTTACTGGAACCAGCAGCTGTTTATAACCCTGGGCAGCTCACAAGCAAGGAGGATTCGAAGCCAGCAGCAATCTCTCCAGACCCAGTCTCTCTGGTGAAAGCCAAACACTAGTGGAGGCAGTGTTTCCACATCCTGGCTCAGCGCTGCTCAGTGAGCTCCGGGGGACTCCTCTGGGAATCCAGGCTGGCTTGCCAGCAGTCTTAAAGACTGACTTTAACCAGATTTAACTTTTCCTTCTCATGGGGAAAGTGCTTTGTGGTTAGGAATCTTAAAACCAAAAGGATATAAAAACTAACAAACTGTCATAGTTTTTTTGTTTGTTTGTTTGTTTTTTGTGCCTGTCCTGGATCTTGCTCTGTAGACCAGGCTGGCATCGAACTCACAGAGATCTCCCAAGTGCTGGGATTAAAGGTGTGCACCACTGCCACCTGGCCTGTCATAGTTTTTAAAAATCTGAAAATTACTCTATTAAAAAATTTAGGGAAAAGGAAGAAAACAGTGTATCCAGTGGGTAAAAAGTGAGGAGACACTGGTTCTATCACCTGCTATTAACTGCTATGTAAGAATCCAAGCATGTGGAAAGCAACTTGAGAAATTGCCCTAGCAGCTGTTAATGGGCTGGATGAGGTTCCCTTGACAGGTGGCCGGTGTCATGTTAGTGTCCCCAATGACTGCCTGGCCTCTTTTCCAACAAACTTCACAGTAACCCTGACCAGAGCCACTGCGGGCATAACAAAACAGGGTTCCAGCCGCCCTTTATCAACACTGACCCAGTAACAGATCCTGATGAGTAGGGAGCACCAAAGCTCCCGGCATCTTGTTGAAGAACCTCTTCCCCTTCCATTTTCTTGAAAGTCTGGAGTCTATAATTATCCCACCTTATTGTTTTGTTGACCCCAAACCTTACAAAATTGAGTTACTATGTGTTGCTTCTGATAAATGTGATACTCACATTTGTATTTTATCAAATTAAGTCAGACATTTTAAATGACACTTTCAAATTATGGTAAATGTCCTTCTAACAAGCATGAAAGACTCCTCCTGATCCTCGCTGTCTCAAAAAAATTTAAAATTTGACAATCGAGTCTTGGAAATAAACTTGAGGGTTTTTACTTTAACTTTACTTTAATCTTACCCTGGAAGCATAGTTCAGATCTGTAATAAAATTACAATGAACTCTCTCATGCACATATCTTACACTAAAGGATATAACTGTATCCCTTACATTCAAACACTTTAAATATGTATATAATTCATGAAGAGCATTATCATCAGGGGTACATTTAAGCAGGTCGGTGGATTTCAGAGCTTAGACGGGGAAGGTAGAGACAAGGAGGGGGCTGGCCCAGAACAGAAATGCAAGCTGCATAGCATCACTATTAGACTTCAGGGTAAAGAGAGTCAGAAACTGTATTTACATGCAGATAAAGAAAGGTAGCTTGAAAAAAACTTGGAAGAGAGTCATTAAATAAGATAGCCACTGGTTTTACAGAAAAGCATCATCCATTCACTTTAATGTATTTGGACTGTTTTCCTTTTGATGCTTAAAGTGGACGGACGATGCTTCAGAAACCTAACCTTTAAAACTGTATCTCACTAAAGTAAGGCCATAGATGAACATATATCAAAATAGCAATGGCCATAACTTTCTCTTAATTACCACAGCTCTAAAGTGAACACCATTGTCCTGGTCCCTAGGGCAGAACTTGTACAGATTTAACACATTCCCCATCAGCAGAGACAATAACTATTCATAAACTATTTCAGTAGTCATAAGTTCTTAAGCCTCTGAGTGGGTAAGGATAAAATCTAGAAGAACTAGAAAGAGATCCTACCACCTTACTCTCCTACAGACTTTTCCATCACTATGAAGATGAGAACAGTTTTGGTTAGCGAGTCTCACACCGGCCCCACAGACAAGCAGGGCAGGACCTACTTCACTGTCCCCTACTACAGAGTGGTGTGAAGGCCAGGTCACTTTAAACAGGTTGCCAATAAACACCTAATGAGAAACAGAACTTGACCCTGCTGACATTACACAGTGTGCACTGAAAGAAAGAAGCAAATGTGTGGTTTGATTTCTAAACAAGCCTAAAATCCCATATCCCAGACAGTGAGAGAAGAGGCCACTAAACTACTTTCAAAATCTACCTGGAAAAGGTCATCAAATCCACAGCTTAGTAGAGGAATTTCTGGTTTTGCCTACATATGAAAACGCATACTATCTTTTGATCTGATTTTTGGAAAAGGTTCCCAAACTCAGAGAAGAGGGGGGACAGTAATGATTTGTGATACAGTAAGAGAAGAGAAGGCTCCATGCTTTCCAAGGCACAGAGAATCAGCGACAGGTGACAGCTCCCATGGCTTGCTTCACATGCTCAGGCGGAAGGCTGCTCGGCACTTCTGCACTAGTCTTCTAGGCATTGGCAGGAAGTGACGTAAGGGCAGGAAGCCGTGCAGGTGGGAGGAGCGACCACCTGAGACAATGTACGCTCACCCCTTGAAGGCACACTTGTGGCTTGATGATCCAGGGGTTGGAAAAGAGGTTGCTCACTGCCTTGGTCAAGAGGAGTTGGGTAGGAGGGCTCATCTTCACGGCAGGGAGAAGGTAATAAGAGTCAGCTTTGAACTGATGTCATTTTTAGCCCTAAAAATCTTCACAAGTATATATTAAACAGTTACAAAATGTTGATGGAGCTTAAAAGGACTCTTCGGCTACTTCACAAATAATTTCTAATTCTGCTTTCTCTCTTTTTTAAAAATACTCTTTCTGAAAACTTATAAGTCATCTTTTCCAAAGAAAAATTACAAATTAATAATCCATCATTTTTATACCATTAAAAATCAAAATAAGATTAATGTGTGACTTCTAGCATCAGCAGATGACAACAAAACCAAACAATCAACTAACCCTGATTAGAATATTAAAGTACAAATGACCAACTTAAGACATCTTTTTTTGGTTTTTCGAGACAGGGTTTCTCTGTGTAGCTTTGCGCCTTTCCTGGAGCTCACTTGGTAGCCCAAAGACTTATCTTACATTGTTACCTTGCTAATAATAGTTTAAAATATTCCCAAGTAATGCACAAATGCTTATTTGCATATGGATTTTACCGAAATCCAAGCATGACAGATCATCATGCTTTCATTCAACAGTAAAAACTTGCGCCATATTTGGTTCACATTTAATTAGAACACACATTAGAAGCTTTAAGAGAAACCATGTTAACTGTGGCCATCGCTGTTTCACAAAACAACATCATGAGACCTCTGGGCTCACAGTAGAATGTCAAAAGGGCAGCCTTTTTACGACACATTCTGTTTATCAGCCACTTAACTTCCTAAATCAAAGGCACATTTGTTTCTGGGGTTGGAACGTCTGAAAAGCCAAGTTGTTGATGACACCATAGTTAGGGTGAAAGCACTTACAATTGCGCTCAGCAAGGGCAACTGGCATTCTGCTGTACGTGGGACACTCAGACGCAACGTTTTCAATGTAAAAATCTGTACTGTTCTATGCTGTTCTTTCCTTGGGATGAGGAATTCAATATACGCAACAGAAACCAAGCCAAAATGCTAGTAATCAGTATTTATAAATTGTTTCTTCTGAAATTCGTATGAAACATGCATTCAGACTGTGCATTAATTTCTAAAAACTGTATGATGGCATATCTTTATATGCTAAAAGGAATTCCCCAGTGGGACAATTGTTCAAAGATTATTTCTAATAGTATTCTTTCTTGGATGGGGGTAGATTTGTTTGGGTAGAGACACTTAAGGAGAAGGAAATAGGCCTGAATAACCTTATTGGGGAATAACAAGGGGGGAGCAAATGATTAAATACAGTATTGTCAGAATTTGAGTTAGAATCCCATCCACTGTGAAAGGCAGCGTGTATCTTATAGAGAATGCTAATGATTTCAAAACCATAACTTTGTACCTGGTCTTAGAGCAACAAATCCAGAATATGATTCAGAAGGAAGAGCAAACCACCAAGAACAACCTGAGAGCGGAGAGGCTACTGAATCCAGCCAGTTGGAAGCACAGCTTGCCCTGCATTCTGGTCGCCCCCAGGCATCTCTCAAGCCGTGGGCCAGTGTCTGTTATTCATTCAAGCTGTTATTCCATCACACAGCTTTCCAAGGCTGCTTCTGAAGCAGATAGGCCTGCAGTGAGATTGCCCTACCCCAATGCCTAACTTTAATCACATGTTAATTTCCAGCCATGTGAAATTATTTCAAATTCCCTGCTTCTTGACATTTCTTTCCTTGAGAAAAAAAAAAGTCTTTTGATTTCCTGTGTCTCTGAGGCTTAATTTCTACCTCATGTAAATGTGGGGGCCTAGATAAAAGCAGTTCGTTAGTTTATTGAATGATAATTCTGCATAATTTGCCCTAATAAAGTTTATAGGGACTCCAGGCTGAGCTCACACATTCTCAGGTCATTCCTCACAGCTTGCAAGGGACAGGGCTCAGTCTATGGATTCAGACAGTGTAAGATGTGATACTGAAAATCTCCGTGGAACTCTCCTAGGTTCCTAGGACTCTTGTGGCCAAGAGTCATTGTATGGATTGGTCATTCAGTAAATGAGCATGTAATGTGCACTTAGCAAATGTGAGACTTGTGTTAACGGTCCTCAGGAGCCCAGAAATCAGTGAGACTGTAAGAGGTACTGGCTACACAAGAGTGAGACTTACCCTCTGGGTGTGCCATGGCTTCTGGTTTTGTAGGGACAGTGAAGTCAGATACATTTTAAGATGCATGAGCTTTATCTTTTATTTTCAAGTAAAACACAGCTCTGATCTTTTTAATAAAAGTTAACATTGACTTTTCTTCATTTTTAGCTTTTTTAACTATAGTAGTTGAAATCTGTAGGTATAATTAATTAAGAAGATGAGCCTGCGTAGCTTGTTAGGAAGAGTGAGATAATCATGTTTTCAGTTACAATTTTTCATTGAAAACTATTGTATCAAAATGAGTATGGATTATAAGCCATAGCTCTAAGTTAACACAGCTTTTCTCTACTACTTCTGTGAACGCAGGCAAGAAAACTAATATCTCTGACCTTTAGTCTCTCCAAATGAAAAATGTGAGTTTTTTTATAACTACATACCTAACTATAACAAATGGTACTCCACTTCTTAAAAGGCTTACCAACCCATTAACAGAAAAACAAGAAATTCTAGAATTTAATACTTTTAAAACTTTATTTATGTATGTATTTTGTGTGTGTGTGTGTGTGTGTGTGTGTGTGTGTGTGTGTGTGTGTGTGTGTGGTGGGGGTGTATGTACCACGGCACATGTGTGCAGGTCAGAGGACAACTTTCTAAATGTAATTCTTTTCTTCCTCCTTTATGTGGGTTCTAGGGATCAAACTCAGGTTACCAGGCTTGCCCAGGAAGTGCCTTACCTGCTGACCCCTCTCACGGCCCCAGAATATATAAGACTTCTATTACAGAGAGAACAATTTGCTTCTTCACAAACACATTTTAATGAGTATCCATGAATACAAGGGAACATCCTTTAAGAAAACATATTTTTTCTAAGATTTACCTTATTATTTTTAGTTGTTTCCTAATTGGGAGAAATTGCTATGAAAATGGTTGAAAAATGGTGGGGGTGAGAATTTAGAGTTTTTATTTGTCAGGATAAAGGTGCCATGGCTTTCACACTGTCTTCCTACCTTGGTTGCAGGTTTTTCCAGCAAATCCAGGATGACACTTGCACTTGTTTGGCCCGATGCACTCTCCATGTTTGCACTGTGGTTGACACACAGCTGTGGAAAGAGGACAGTGTGTGTCAATCTCAGGTCAGAAGTGCATCTTCCATAAAGCACCAAAGCCATGGACCAGCGTGATGATACAAAACTGAGAACTTACAATAAAGTAGCAAAAGTTATAAAACCACTGTTCCCTTCCACTGTCTACACTACAAACATACGTGCATGCTGTGATGGTTTAAATAGGAATGGTCCCCATAGACTCATGTGTTTGACTACTTGACCCACAGGGGGTCATACTATCAGGAAGTGTGGCCCTGTTGGAGAAAGTGTGTCACTGTGGAGGTGGGCTTTGAGGTCTTATATGCTCAAGCTATGCTCAGTGTGGCACAAAGTGTCCTTCTGCTGCCTGAAGATCAAGATGTAGAACTCTGAGCTCCAACATCATGTCTGCCTGCATGCTGCCATGTTTCCCACCATGATGATAATAGACTAAATACTGAACTGTATGTAAGCCAGCCCCAATCAGATATTTTCCTTTATGAGAGTTGTCATGGTCATGGTATCTCTTTACAGCAATAGAAACCAAAACTAAGACAGAAGTTGATACCAGGGACTGACATATTGCTGTGATAGGCCAGACCATGTTTTTGTTTGGAGGAATGTAGATTTGGGGGCTTTGGATTAGAAAAGCAGTTGAATGCTTTAAGTGAGGCTTACTGGGCCATCCTAGTAGGAACATGGAAGACAGTGGTGTTGATGGTGATCTGAAATGTGGGGGCCCAGCTCAAGAGGTTTCCAAGGAGAAGAATGTGAGCATGTGGCCTCGAGACTGTTCTTGTGATATTTTGGAGATGTATATGGCTGCTATTTGCCCTTGTTTAAAAAAAAATCTGCCTGAGACTAAATTGAAGAGTTTTGGATAAATTGCTTTGGCAGAGGAAATCTTAAAACAGTCTAGTACGACTCTGTCTTGTGGTTATTAGTGGTTACTCTTATGAAGATCTATAATGAAAAGGAGTAAGCGGAGCAGAGAAAGTTACAAAATGTACAATTTGAGAAGAAAGGGGGGGGCACCAGGAGGTGGAATGGAGCTAAGTCGTACGTTCAAGGAGATAAACAGACTAAAGAAAAGCCTGATGTTAAATGGAATAAAGGGAGTGGTGACTTCAAGGCAAGATCCCACCTAGCTAAGGTCCCGACTTGTGAAAAGGAATTAAAAGTTAAGAGCTGTGTGTGTGTGGTGGTGGTGTACAACTTTAATCCAAGTTCTCCAGAGACAGAGGCTAATATATCTATGAATTTGAAGACAGTCTGGTCTACAGATTGAGTTTTAGGACAGCCAAGCTTAGGCAGTGAAGGAAACCATCAAAAACAGAAAGCTGGTGAAGATGTAATTGAACGAGGAGGTCAAGTTCCAGCCCCAGGAAGCAGCAGAACTTGGCAGCTTTGGCCATGTGGTTCTGGCATTAGAGTCAAGGATACAAGAAAGGGGTTATAGATTCTCCCTACGAGACTAAGAAAAACCACTGAGTCCAGATGTATGGCAGGAGTATCCCTGCATGGAGGCCCAGAGGGACCACTGTATGAAGCTGTGAAGGTGAAGTCTAGATTTCCCTGTAGACCTTAAAAGTTGGAGATGTCAGTTGTGAGATACCTGCTGAGCAAAGCTGCTAATAGGAGGTGGAACCAGCTCAAGAGAAAGAAGTGTAGCAGTCAACAAAGATGATAGGAGTTGAAGATCTGAAGAGGATTTTGACATCAGACTTAGAGATGAAGAGTTTGGGGTTTGCCCAGCTGGTTTTCAGTCTTGCTTTGGTCCAGTATTTCCTCACTATGTTCCCTTTCCTCCCTTTTAGAACAGTAATGTATATCCTGTGCCATTATGCTGGAAGTATATGATCTGCTTTTTGATTTTACAGGATATTACAGCTAAGAGATTGCATGAATCTCAGAAGATACTTTGAACTTTGAAACAAGTTTGAGACTTATAGACTGTGGGGACTTTTGAAATTGGAATAAATGTATTTCTGCATTATGTCATGGCTACAATCTTATGGGTGGGCCAGGGAGTAGAATGTGGTGGTTTGACTAGGTGTGTCCCCCATAGACTCATGTTTCAATGCCTGACCCATAGGGAGTGGCATTATTAGGAGGTATGCCTTGGTGGAGAAAGTGTGTCACTGTGTAGGTAGGCTTTGAGGTCTTATATTCTCAAGCTACACTCAGTGTGGCACAAAGTGTCCCTTTGCTGCCTGCAGATCAAGATGTAGAACTCTCAGCTACCTCTCCAACACCATGTCTGCCTGAATGCTGCCATGTTTTCTGTCATGATGATAATGAACTAAACTTCTGAACCGTAAGTCAGCCCCAGTTATGTTTTCCTTTATGAGATTTGGTGTGGTCACAGTGTCTCTTCACAGCAATAGAAACCCAGGCTAAGACACATGCATTTATCATATATGTAAATATGTTTGCATGTATCGCTTGGGACTGAAAAATGTTGTCAACTGAGCATACTACTCAAATAATTAATAAAAGTAACATATAACTTTACAAAAATGTTCACACACAATTTCAAAACTTTTTTCTCAAATACCCATCAACAAAACTTAGTCTGAATTTACGGAGTTTATAAGAAATCAATATAGCTTTCCAGGCTGGGATGTGACTTGGTGGAAAAGCACTTTCCTCAAATGTGGGAGACCCTGGGTTTGATCAACAATAGGGTCAAAAAACCAAAAAGACATAAATTTCTTATTAAACAATAAAATATTTATTTCATGAGCAATGATAGTCTAAGAATAAGATGATTAAAAATGAAACAAGCTAAAATAAAGTTCTTCAACACTGAAGCATTCACAGATATTTTCATCGTCTTGATCTTTCTTATCCCTGGCATACATTAAAGTTTCTCTTTAATTTATAGTAGCTTCCTGTATCTCAGCCAGATTGAAAGTTTCCAGTTTAACCTTCTTCTTCTCTAACAACCACCTCCACTTCTCTCAGGAACTCAAGTCTTTTCTCAGTTTGGATAACAAATTGAATAAACAAACAAGTTTACCCCGTTTGTCTTATGTCAATGGTTTTTTCATGGGTATCCTTTGCATACTTGAGACATCTGGCAATGTCTGGAGATATTTTGAGTTCGGCTGGCATATAGGGCATAGAGGATATCCTGCAATGTTCAGACATCCAAAATGACACCAGAATGTCATGGAGTCAAGGCTCAGAAACACCGTCCTACTGTACCAAATATGTTCATGATGGCCAATATTATAATAGATGAAAAACACCAGTCAGCATGATTTCTGACTTCAAGGATCTCATAATCTATTTAAGGGGACAAAACTTTTTCAAGTTCCTTTTTTTAGATTTATTTTATTATTAAGTCTGTATGTGTGTGTGTTTGTGTGTGTGTGTGTAAAAGTATGGGCATGTGTGAATGCTGGTATCTGAAGATCCAGGGGAGGGACTCAGATCCATTAGAGCTGGAGTTAAAGGCTGTTTTGAACCACCTAACATGGGTGTTATGAACAGAAGTTGGGTCCTCTGTGAGAGTAGTCCACACTCAAAACATCATCACTCCAGCACCATTACACATGTTTTCAATGAAAGAGAATAATTATGTATGAATATAATGGTTAGCAAATATGAGTTTGAATGGAAAGCCCCCTAAAGACACATGTGCTGGATCTTGAAACATGGGAACAGAGAAGGAAGAAGGTCCTCCATGGAGAAGAAAAATGTGTTGCAAAGTTGACCACAGGTTAGTAAAAGGTCACTCGGGAGGCCTGGGTAGCTAAAACAATGAGTAAATGCTCATAAAAGAATAGGAAGCAATTATTCATAATTACTATGGGATGATGGTTCCTAAACTTTCAAACTGAGGAATGTTACTTTGTCTGTAGGAAATGCGAAGTTTCTGACCAGGAGAATTACTCCATAAATATTAAAGCTGTGAGTATACTGATGTGGTGATAGTAGGTGGAATCAACTGGAAATGATTCAGAGGCAAAGGGAGCAATCGGATCAGAGAAATTAAAGTTCAGGTTAGAACCAGTCAACCATGATTAGCACTCATGACAGGAAGAGGTGAGCTTTGGTAACCACCAAATGAAAAGCAGAGAGGACTTGATCTAGGACAACAGAGTCAACCATGCCCCTGCCTTCTGAAGACTTGGACACCTGTTCCTTTTCATACCAGCCCATGCTCTGCTCCATTCTGGGACGTGCTTCCAGTTTCCTGTGACAACTCTCAGACATTTCCTTTGTGACTCCTGCAAACCAGCATATGCGTGCTTTCTACTTTCCCTTGCTCAACCTCACCTGGTAGTCCCCCAGCCTACTTGTCTACAATACTGCCAGCCTACTGTTATACCAATCAGGTCTGCTGATGACTAATCCTTAGTGTGGATTCAAAGCCTACAGAAAGAGGATGGGCAGAATGCAGAGAAAAGTAGTTAGAGACTGCTTAAATTCTGATTTCAGACACTGCATACATTCAAAGGGAAAGAACTGTGTTCATTTCTCTGAGAAGTAATGACTTCCTAGAAAGCCTTCCAGCATTACTCAGTGAATGGTAAATAGTTTTGTGGTGGTATTGTGTTCCCCAAAATATTGTGTACCCTAATAAACTTATCTGGGGTCAGAGAACAGAACAGCCACTAGACATAGAGGCCAGAAAATGGTGGCACACACATCTTTAATCCTATCACTTGGGAAGCAGAGATCCATCTGGATCTCTGTGAGTTTAAAGCCACACTGGAAACAGGCACGGTGACTCACGCCTTTAATCCCAGGAAGTGAGGGCAGAAAGGTATTTAAGGCGTGAGAACAATGAACTAGAGGGTGGTTAAACTTTTAGGCTTTTGAGCAGCAGTTCAGCTGAGATTCATTCTGGATGAGGACTCAGAGGCTTCCAGTCTGAGGAAACAGGATCAACTGAGGAATTGGCGAGGTGAGGAAGCTGTGGCTTGTTCTGCTTCTCTGATCTTCCAACATTCACCCAAATAGCTGGCTCTTCTAAGATTCGTGCTACATAGTTTATACTGAATGGAGTTTTGTAAAGGAAGTCCTCCAAACACGGTTCTCTGTAATATCCAGGCCTCATCATCAAGAAATGCGAATTTGAAAAAAAAATCATTTTGAAAAGGAAATATTCCAGGGTTGGTAAGATGGCTCAGCAGGAAAGGGTACCTGCCACCAAGTCTGATGACCTGAGTTTGACCTCAAGGACCTATGAGGTAGAAGGAGAGAACCACCAATGCCCACAAACTGACCTCTGACCTCCACACGCTCCATGGCACATGTGCAGGCACACATGTACATAAATAAATAAATAAATAAATACTAAAAACTTAAAGAGAGTTATTCCATTGACTGTAACATTTTTATATAGTAATGTAACCTAAATAAGTCTTCTGAGGTACCCAGAATGTTATATTTTCTTTAAAAAGTAACATTACATATATGTCACATGTAAGTCAAAGTGATGACTCCCTAGAGCAACTGGAATTTGAAAATATCTGTGAAAATATGAAAAGGTAGCATTAAAACATAGCACTTAAAATCTGAGGTTCATTTAGAGGAGGACACTTTCTGGAACAAGCCTGCAGCCTCGAGGTTGTATTGCCTTTGACCTCTGACCAGCTGCTGGCCATCCACTCACAGCTTTCAGGTGCTTTCTACTCACAAAGGGCGTTTCTGTCCTCTCTCCTTTTTATTTGTTCTTGGGAAGATGCCCTAATCTCAGGTGTATCTAATGTATACATTCCAAGAGGTCAGGACTGTTAATGGTTCTTCTAAGTCTGGGGACTCAGTGTTTTAAAGAAAACTGCTGGTTGATTTCTACCTGAAGTAACCAGCAATTACAGATTACCTAGCAGCTACTAAAAGTGTATTTTTTAAAAAGCTATTAAAAGAATACACATAGAGCTGATACACTTAATTATTTTCTTCACAGAAAATTAAAACTCTTTATACAATTTTCCATGAAAGGACTTTTTCCCCATGATCTTGGTTTTAGGTCTAGAATAGAGGTCAGTAAATACATATCAAACATTTATTACATTCAATGTATTATACTACACAAGTATGAATAGATGGGGGAGTGATAGAAGATACGAAATTAACCATGTAACTAATTTTTCTAAGCCATGACAAGAGCCAAGAAGAGACCTGAAGAGGGGGGAGGAGTGTGGATAATGGCGATAACCACAGAGCCTCAAGTCTGAACTACAATTCTGGAGAGCAACTGTTAAAGGGAAGGGCCAGTGGAGACCACAGACAAAGGCTTCAGAATATGATCAGGTGGGAGGGGGGAGGCAGTGAGGGGGTTCTCACTGAGTGGGAAGCACTAGCCTGTGAAGTGCTTGTAACAGCCGATGAGCTCAAAGGAGGCCTAAGATCGATCCTAACAGGCCGGTGGGACTCTTTGGATTCCTACTTTTCCATTTCCATCTTCATACAGAATGACTTTTGGATTTTGTTTCATAGCGTAGGGTGAGTTTACAGTGAAAACTGGCATTTCTTATCCTCCGAGGCAGGAGTAAAGAAAGGACTGCATTCGGATTAGTTTATACAGACACAGAAGGAACTGAGAGGAGTGGTTGGGATGCTACTTAGGGGACCTGTCAGATATGCCCGGGTCTGTGTTCTTGCTGCGAATGGAGAACTTCAGCTCTTCAGTGGTCTTGAGAATGGAAAGAAAGGTAGAGCAAAAACTCCTAACACTAGCCCCCTTCCTGTGTTACTGTTACACCCAGCCAAACACAACTCCTGACTAGCCTCGAACATTAGGCTGTGGAAGAACTTAACCTGTTCTTATCAAGACAGACAAGGGTATTTTATTTTGCTTTTTGGAAATACAGTTGGAAGTCCTATTATTAACGTCTAGTACAATATCAAATATTCATGCAGGTATGCAAATAGCTTCATTTATACATATAGGTAACCAGAAAGCACATGCCTATTTTAAAAAACTATATGGAATTGGATCCCCACTTTTGTGTAAACTGGCCTGCCCAGTAATAACTAACTCCACTATAATGTGGCTTTCAGGGGTCAGCAAAAATCACATGCATAATCCGAATTATTCTGTGAATTGAGCCATCCACCTGACTGAAAAAGAGAAAGGATAGATGATCTGTTTTCATTTAGTATCAGTCTTCTAAACCACCAAAGGGAGATGATGCATTGATCCTGGAAGTAACATACTGTGCCTGTAGATATGACAGGTAATCAGAGAGGGCAACATGGCGTCTCTGATCTCTGTGTGGACCAAGAACAAGAGAAATGGACCATACCTGATGGTGCCCTGTCACTCCACCCTTACAGTTTAAGCTCAGCAAATAAAAGTCACACAGGGTCAGGGACCTGAGAGGTTTTCCCCCCTTCCAAACCAGTTCAAGAATGAAGTCCACATAGGTAAATCACACTCAAACATTCCGGTCTCCTCTCTATGGACTTAGAATAACTGCTAAGTCACTGTTTCGACTAGAAAACGATCCAAGTCTCCACAGTCAAAGCAAACACAGCTCTTTGAGGACCCAGTCCAATTGTCTGTTTAACTGCAATTTTAATCAGAATCATCTTAACTGTTGCAACAGGGGTTCTGAGAGCTCAACGGGGCTAATTCTGACAAAAAAAAAAAAAAAGTTATCCCAAGCTTGGGGACAATGAATCTCACACATTAACTTTATAATACTTCATAGGTAAGTGAATCACACTGGAAGTTAAGGGCCCACGTCTGGAAACAAGGACGTGGTGAGATGCCACGGTAAAAACGGTTCTGGAGAGTGATGAGGACAAAGCCCACCTAAGCTCTGTCCTTGACAAGGGGTTTCTACTGTAAGAAGGCCTCGGAGTCTGGGGTGTCATCTCAACCTTTGCCGTTGTGTCGTGACTTCTCCTCCAGGTCACCTGACGTGGGAACAAGGTGACAAAAGGCATTCAGGAGCTGAGCAGAAGAATGAACAGCTGGGAAACCAAGAGATTTTTCCAGAGCTCCCATAACTCCCAGCCACTCCTCGGAGCCGATCTGGATAGATTTGGGGGGAGGGGGATGCAAATACGAAGAGAATATCCTTTTCAAAGCACAGTTGACGTTGGAAGAGAAAACGTTGCTAAAAGCAACATGAAATACCTCACTGCTTATTAATAGAACCTGGAAGCAACGGAGGCAGAGTTTGAAAAAGAACTATTGGAAAGGGCCCTGAGCCATCAACAGGCAGAACAAAACCCACCATGCAAGATCTCCACAGAAAACAACTCTCAGCTTGCCAAAAACACTGTATAGTAGTGTCAATTATTCAACAAAATCAAAACATTCAATTCCTGCTGTAATTAAAAGCAGTGTAAAGTACCTCTAATTCTCATTTAAAAGGGTATCTAGTAAATGTTCTCTTGAACACTAAACTAAAAACACTAACCTACACTTCATGTAGCTGAATTTCTTGCTGTAGTATCCATATAAGGCAGGAAAGAAGTGGACCTTGGCACAGGTTAAGTGAGTTGACCAACTTCAGTAAAAATTTCTTAGTTGGGGTCAATGTTCAATCTACTCCTCTGGTGGATTAAGAAAGATGAGGAAGGCCAGCACTTGAGGTAATTTGGAAAAGGGGGAAGAGAGGTTATAATAAAATGCTAAGCAGAAAGGAATGGCAGTAGAGAATGGTAGTCAAGTGCATAATGGCATTTAAGTGACATTTCTAAGTTGCCTTGAAGAAACAGTCTATAACTTCCAAAGACTCTAGAGGAACCTGCTAGAATACTTAAAAATACAATAATCTGTTTTATTGCTTGTTGTGTTCTGAAGCTGTAATGAAAATCAACATTTTAACTAACAATGAGCTATAGTCAAAAAGTCAGGATCGATAGACTGATACCCATTTGGAGCATGAAGTTAAATGAATAACAATGCCTTCCAAGAACTGTCTGGCAAGAACTTGCTTTATTTTTGTTTCTGGAACATTCAATTCAGATGAACTTCTCAGGTATCTATTTCATCTCTCACTAGTTGCCTTTATTCCTAGGGTAGCCCAAAGGACTGTAAGTGGCTGCATAGGATCATTGCATCTTGACCCAGCCTCTGTCTATCATCATCAAGCACTCTACCTCTGAACTTCAAACATCTTCCTCTAAGCACCGCTGTCACTTTTCAGTTTACTTGAAATTTTGCTCCTGTTTTCATCAAGACAGAGTGGAACTTAACATAAAGTCAAATTAGACTTTAAGAACATATAAAAGACTGTGACTCTTTATCAGGAAAAGTAGATAAAGTGTTTTGTTTCATTTTTGTTAAGTTGGTGATCTATACCAAGATGCACACTGCAGCTTGGGTTTTTATTTCTAAATATCTCTCTTCAAAGAGGAAAAACATGGCCACGGAAGGAAGCTGCAATGTTTTCCATGGCAAAAGGCAGAAAAGTACTTAGAGAATGTTGGAAATCTATGCAAAGCACTTGGATAGACTGGGTGAGATCCCACTGGCCAGACTTGGGATGAATGCTGGAGATCTATGCAAAGCATTGGATTGGCTTGGTGAGTTCCCATGGCCAGACTTGAGGTGGTATGAATATTAAGAAGAATAATGATGTCAATGGATAATAACTGAACAACAACAGAATCCATGGGTTTGAAGAGATTCTAAAAACAGAAGAGGACTTAGAGTCTTTTTGTAGAGGATTCCAGGTAGCATGTGAGACGTATGAAATAACTGGAAAAACATGATATTATAAGCACCATTGAAATAATGTGAGGACAGTATCTACAAGATACCAGGATGTGCAGTCTCAACTTGTCATACTCTGGATCATCTAATTTGTATAAAATGTTAGTAAGATAAAAATTTGTAAAAAATGTTAGTAATAATGGATGGAATTTATGGATATTCATTGGCCCCTTTCTTTCCTCCATCGATTAAACTTTATCAAATAAAAAATAAAGAGAGAAGTGCTTGATAACATAGATACCCAGATAGATTTTTTTTTCTTTTTTTGTGAGCCATTACTCATTTTTCAATGAGTTTTTGAATAGAGGTTAAGAGTACAGATGTTGGAATAAGGTAGCTGGGTGGGGTTCAAAACCTACCACTGGGCAAATGAATGACCTATTACCCAGCTACCTTCTCCTCTCAAATATGGATGAGAAGCTAAAGATTCACCACATTGTCTTTTTTGCTTTACTTTATAGAAAACTCACAAGACTCAGATTGAAATGGAACTCTATAGTACATAGAAGAATAGCCATAGCAACCTAAGCGTTTATTAAAATAGGGTTCTGAGGATGGCAAAGATGAAAAGCCCCCTCTCTGGGACACACATTAAGAATTGTGGTATCAGCCAAGCACTGGGCTGAGCTCTGGGGCTCAAGGTGAAGAGAGAGAGGAGGAATTATACGAGCAGGGGGCGGGGGTCAAGATTGTGAGGGGGAAACCCACAGAGATAGCTGATCCAAGCTCCTAGGAGCTCACGGACTCTAGACCAACAGCTAGGGAGACATGGGACCGACCTATGCCCTCTGCATGTGGATGACAGTTGTGTAGTTTGGCCTGTTTGTGGGGCCCCTAGTAGTGGAACCAGGATCTGTCTCTGGTGCATGAGCTAACTTTTTGGAACCTATTCCCTATGGTGGGATGCCTTGTTCAGCCTTGATGCAGCAGGGAGGAGCTTGGTCCTGCCTCAACTTGATATGCCATACTTTGTTAGCTCCCATGGGAGGCCTTACCCTTTCTGAGGAATGGATAGGGGCCAGGGCGTAGGAAGGAGGGGGAGGAGGGAATGAGAGAAGAGGAGGGAGGGGAAACTGTGTTTGGTATGTAAAATAAATAAAAAATTAATAAGAAAAAGAAAAAAAAAGAAATGTGGATATAAAAATGAATGAGATCAATCCCTCATCCTGTGACAGGTGGTCCAATAAGGAGAGAAAGGAGCACGCATAGATGTCTTGAGAACAAAGGATGCAGAAGGAGCACTGATTGGTCATATGGATTTAGGGAAGTTAGAAAATGTTGTAGACAGTAGTGCTAAGAGAATCAAAGAGGATGTTTACAAGGTATTAGCACAGTGCAACAACTAACCAGGAAATAAAGAAACACATTATAGTATTTCAAGAAGCTTGAACTTATCATGCCTATTTTAGTGGAAGATTTGATCCTCTCTATTTCCAAGCTTACTGAAAAGTCATCATACAAGCCAGAAAAACTTTAATGTAGCCATCTTTACCTTCTTCAATAACAAAAATCCCTACATTTGAAAGGTTCACTAATAAGTGAAACAAGCTACACATTCATTATTTCAAAAATTAAATTGATATTATGGCTGTGTCTAGACTAATATTTGTGAATTTGGCCTTTTGGGTTTCTTTTTAAGGAAATATTAGTTGTTCCCAATTTCTCTGATAGAAATGCCTATTAGTACAAAATTGGTTAAAAAAGAGAGTAAGCAATGTTCTTTTTCCCTCTAGCATATGGATTTCAATCCAGGCCTAAACTACCATCAGACGGGCCTCCCTGGACCACGATTTTGGGGTGCTGTTCTCCTCCTACACTCACTCATTGGCTCCCTTTCATTTGACTTTCTAATCGTCCTTGGTTGAGCACTTAGGATAGTATTCAAACCAATCTTAGGATTGAATTCTTCCCAGACCACCAGCTTCATCTCCAACCACATACAGTTAAGTGCAGTTCCCTGGAAGCCACACTCTGAAACCCCCATGCTGTCATAGAGAATGCCGTTCTCTCCTTGTCTGTTAGACTGACATCTAGACAGGCTTCATTACTCAACTGAACCTTCACTATCACCAAAATTGGCTTTAGCCTCTTGTACTAAGTACAGTCTTCCTCGGGGCCTTTCTGAGCCACTGTGTATATGTCGACTATAAATCACAAATACATATATTTATATATACATACTTCACGGTGTATCTTAAGAGTTTTACAAAGCTAGCTCCCAGCCCTTGAGTTCTTTAAATATACAAAAGTTCCTTTGAAACACAACAGCCTTCTGACAATGACAGCCATGACAGGTATACAAGGTGTTAAAAGAACACAGAAGAATTTCTCTGCAGGGATGTGGGAGTCAGAAAGATGCCAGGGCCTGCTTTCAGGACTGTGCACTGAATCTGAAAGGATGAGTTGAAATTTATCATGTGGACAGGGGAAGGGATTCAGAGCAAGCAGCATAAGAGCCAGACGGGCACAGGAAGCAGAAAAGAGTCTGAACTTGAAGGGGCCATACAACAACAACAACAAGTCCTTTAATAGAAGGCAAACTGGAGATCCAGGTCAGGATCCTATCCAGACCAGTGAATAAACATTGGATTATGCACAGTGGCCTAAAAGCATTTAAACTGACTTCCTTTTTAAACCTTGAGAGTTAATGAAATATAAAGTCACGAGAGGCAGAGTGAAGAAATTAATTTTCACAGTAAACTATCCTTACTAAAAATAATAACTTGTTTATTAAGATCACCTCTCATTCATATTCTGTTGTTTGTTTTTTTGAGACAGAGTCTCTACAAAGCCCTGCCTGCACTGAAACTCGCTAGCTACATAGACCCACTTCTGCATCCCAAGTGTTGGGATTAAGTGCATGTGTCACCAGGCCTGGCTCCTTCATAGTTTTTGATTTCTATAAAATAGAAATTCCTATCCCTTACACATTTAGAAGTGTACTGAACCGACTGGATGGCATGCTGCAGGGACTGTTACACCTGTTATAAAGGTGTCTAAGACACAGGCTTACCTTCACAGGCAAACACCCCAGCAGAACAAACAATGTTGGTTCACAAACGACCACGATAGCATGGGGTAGCATGAACTAGGCTCCATGCAAGTGCAATAGCAAAACAGTGAGGACAGAGGTCAGTTGTGACCATAAGGGTGGCATACAAAAGACAGTGGCGTTTGAACTGGGGCTTGACTCAGTTAGGAGGGTGTACAAACTCAAAAAGCAACCCTGCTCATCCTTCCCAGGAACCATTCACTCTCAGCCAAACATTTGTCTATAATTAGAAATGGAGTGAATAAAATAGAAAGGCTAACTGGAGAGAAAGACGATCTGAGATACAGAAATGCTGAATCATTAGATCCATTCAGCTGTGCTCCACAGGGTGAACTGAAAGGCATTTTTACACAAACTGAAAACTTGTAGAAAACATTTCAGTAAATGTGACATGATGGTGCCTATGGCACATTCTTCTACTTAAAGCTGATCTCCTCTCTATTAGGTATTTGTGGCAATTGCCAAGTTGGCCGGAAGGGTCCAAGAGCATGAAGGAAGAAGATATGAGGAGTCAGTGGTGGGGGACCCAGAATCAGCCTGTGCCTGCCAGACTCCACCCTGGCATACATCACTTCAAAGTCTCTCAAGTGTTCCACACTTAATACATCCCAAACTGGTGTCAACATTTGCACCTCCTCCCAGTGTCCTCTAGTTCACCAAATAACACGCCGGAAACTTTCAAGTTCTCCTTAATTCCATCTTCTTCCCTCTCCTCCACAACAGCCACTTTGTGGAGAGTGTTCGCCAGTCCCTGAGCTAAGTGCTCTGTAAATATGTTCTCATTGAATCCTTACTTAAAATTCCTATGAGGTAGGACTCTTATCTGCCTCTCACCAAAATGAAGTTGTCCTCAGAAAAGATCCTCATGAAACACTGTCCCACCTCTGTCTTCGTGCTATGATTCCTCATCCATTCTGGTTTAGTATTCTTCAGTACCTTACTATCCTTTTTCTTCCCAACACTCCTAAAAACCAAGTCTAACTCTACCATGTGGGCTGCAAAAACTCCAGCTCTGAACCTCAAATAGTTATTTCTTCAATTGCCAAAGAGGAAGTTCCAAAATTAGCCCCAAACCTCAAATGCCCGCATGTGCCAGGCATTTGTCCTGAAGGAAGTGAGCTTGGGGAAAATGGAGCACATGCTTCTACCGTCCATCCCAGTTGCTTCTTAACCAACTCAAGCCCACAGGTCCCCAGAAGCAAGGCCAAGTGACTGGTTTTCAACACTGTCTGTCTGTGACATCTATGTTTCCTGTGAACCACTGACAATTTCAAAAACAAGCTAAAAAAGACCCTGGCCAGAAGGAAATCCACCTATAGGTTAGGTTTGACTCATCAGCACCAGCGGATATGCTCTAAAATAGTATTCAATTTCCTCATTTAAAATCTTTACCGTGCTCCTTTATTACCTTGTGGTCAAGGCTAATCTATTTAATGTGACATCAAAGGCTCCCAGAGACATTCCTACTTCCTTCTCTTATCAGACATCCTTCAAAAATGGATCTCACTGCCGAACTAGGATTCATACATTTCCTGGAATGTGCTCATTTTGTCTTCTGAGATCTTTGTGCAGTTTTCCGTCTTCCAAAAGTGCCCTTCACTCACCTTATCCATCACAATTTAGTGGTATCATCACAGCCCATTATTCCTGGTTGATGGTACCGTCCACTGAGAGGTACACTTACAGTACCCAATATCAAAATATATCACAGTCCAATGCATCTTTCTTATCCGGTGCTATGTGGACCTTAACCACTGATGCTGAGTAGGATGAAAGCCTGGACCTTCATTATACTGGGAAGATGTCTACACTAGTGAACTCAAGATCAAGTGTGTAGTTTTACTCAATACATATCTGTTGAACAAATGAATTAACTGAACACCATGGAGCCTATGAATTTACCATTGCTCCTATGAAGCAGGAAAAGATCCTTCCCCTGAACTTCCTCAACTCTTCCTACAACTTCTATTTATTATTATTGGGGGAGGGGAGACACACACAAGTGCCATGGTATGTGTGTGGAGTCAGTTCTTTCCTGTCTACCTTCATAAAAGTTCTGGGAGTTAAACTCAGGTCACCTGGCCATGTAGCATTTCCCCACTGAGCCATCTTGTCTGCCCACCCTCCACACTTTATCCCTAACTTTTTTTTTATATTAGAATTATAGAAGGAATAAAGACCAACCACCTTATCTACTTGAGTTCCTTGACAGCCAAGGTTCATGCTGTGCTCATCTCTGTGCATTCCTGGCTCCCAGCTTGATCTCCTAGTAAATCACAGTAACTGCAAATGCTAAGGTTCATAGTTCACTGCGATTTTCTTCTGTTTTCCTAAGCGCAAGCACCGTGAGCTAACCAAAACTGTTCCACCGAGGGCCTTATGGAAAGCCATTATTCGCAACATGGGAAAGAAGTGGTGCCAGCAAAAGACAGCACTCCCACAAAAGGTTTTATTTTAGCCACAAACAACTAGAGAAATTTCCTACTTCCAATTCATTCTTAGTTGCAAAAGATGGACATGGGAAATGAAAGGCAATTTCAACATGGTATGCTCTTCAATCTACAATGCAGGGAAACACAGCTCCGAGCTCTGTTTGTGATCTTCATGTGGACCAACACATTCATCAAGAACTGTTTAAACATCGGTTGACACAACAATATGGATGGAGGAAATATCACAGGCACCACCCCTAGATGAAAAGCTGCAGGCAATTAAGGAGTACCAAGAGAGGGAACATTAGTCTTCCCTGGGAAGGAGGCGTCTAACTGGTTATCCAGTATAACCAATTCCTAAGTGGTCAGCCTGAAAAACATATACGTACAAGCAACACTAAATGGACTCAGCAGGTTGCATTTATGTACTTATTTGCATATACATATATAACAATGATTAAAGAAAAAGGCCATCAACTTGATAGGGGGGATGAGAGAGCTTGAAGAGAATAATGTAATCACATCTTAACTTAAAAAATTTTAAGAGGAATTATTCTAGAATGTTGGATCTGGTAGTCTACACCTGTAATCTCTGAACTTGGGAGGTCAAGGCAGGAAGATTCAGAATTTTATGTCAGCCTGGACTACATAGTGAGTTTGTTTGAAGCTGACCTGGGGGTACAGAGATACCTAATAGGAGAGAGAGAGAGAGAGAGAGAGAGAGAGAGAGAGAGAGAGAGAGAGAGAGAGAGAGAGAGA
>CABHPQ010161142.1:0-11359 GCA_902168405.1 Peromyscus aztecus | reverse complement strand
AGAGAGAGAGAGAGAGAGAGAGAGAGAGAGAGAGAGAGAGAGAGAGAAATTCTTCTGTGGGCAGCTTTCTACTTAGGATCAGAAACCTGCCCCCAAAAAGTTTGACTTTCTCACCAAATGTTCTTGAAATCCTACCTGTAAACCGTCTCCAATGACATGGGATGCCGTCTTTCAGCAAGCACTTTGTATTACCTCCTTAGAGCCAACTGAATGTTGTAATTTGGTATTATCTCCCCCAAATTGCTCACTAAAATGGTGAAAGTCTTGCCAAATGACCTTCCTCACTTCCCAAACGTTTTAACCAACGAATACTTTTGCATCAAAGCATCAGGTTGAATGTATTATGGTCAATATACAGCTTGTTATTTGATACATCAAAATATTTCTTACCTGAATTATTCCACGGAGAACTAACGAACAAGAAACACAACTCCCACAGGTTAGTGATGGGCTGGCGTTAGTAATTTCATTTGCGGGACTTTGTTTTTCTACATTTGATTCTTCAAACATTAAAAATTTAAACTGTCTTTTAGGTTAGAATGAAGGTCAGTTTATTACATTTGTAAAACAAGAGGTAGAAATAAAAATTGAGAGGGAAGAGTTTAATCTAAGGACTCAGTTAAAGTTAGCTTAGAATAACTAAAGGCAGAAAAAAACAAAAAACAAAAAACAAAACCCAAAACATCTCTGTGGACTAGTTTCCCCCAAAGAAGCCACTCAAAGCAAATAATGCTAAGCCCTGATTATAGCGTTATAAAGTATCATTTAGATGTTATGGCTTTTAAGACACAGATTAGACGAAATTATGTCAGAAATATGTTCATCTAACCTTTGAGCTGGCACCTTATCCTTGCCAGTCTCTGCCTTAAGACGTAGAAAGCTGCAAGACAAATGGCCAAAAAAAGACATTCCAGATCTTTTCTCTGTAAGGAGGAGGCAGGGCTCGGGTATGACCAACGTGTTACATTCCCGGAGACTTAACACACATTCAACTTTCACTGCTTTTCTGAAACAAACAAACAAAAATCTAGGACATGTTGAAAATAGTAGTATTTTAGTCATCATTTTGTTATCAGAAAACGGTTGGTAACAAAAATATTAAGAAATAATTGAAGTTATGTTATTCCTCTATAGTCCAAATTCTTTTTAAAACATTTTTGACATTTTTTCGTGTGTGTGTGTGTGTGTGTGTGTGTGTGTGTGTGTGTGTGTGTAGGTGCATGTGTACCATAGTGTATATATGGAGACCAGAAGACAGCTCATCGGAATTGCTTCTCTCCTTCGACCATGTTGGTCCTGGGGATGCCACTCAGGTTCTCCGGGCTGGCAGCAAGCATCTTTACCCACTGAGCCACCCTGACAGCCACCTTGATGGCGATCTAGAGTCCAAATTCTAATGAAATATTCCAGAGCTTTTCTGATACTTTATCTTGCAATATTCATTTTCAAAACATTAACTGTTGGGTCCTAGAGTCAATACCCTTTGATTTAAATGAATGTTGGATAAAGCACCTGAAAAAAAAAAAAAGAACAACTTTGGCCAATCAATACCCAGGGCTGGTAGTGCTTCCGCTGGTAGGGGTTCACTTACCTTTTTCTCATATACTGCGTGCCCCCTCTTCTCTCCGGCTTTGGGAAGAACATATTAAAGTTCGCTTTCTTCCCTTTCACAGCACTGTCTTCTTGCATGGAGGCTTTGGTTGTCAATAGCAACAAGAATTAACTGTAAAACCTCAGCTATTTCTCTTGGTGATACATAAATATCCCCCGGAAATGAAAGTGAAGGGAGGAAACTCAAAACACTACAAACAATGGTCAGTGCTGGACCAGCCTAGAGTCCGAGGGGTGAGAGAAGAGATGGCTTTATTACTTCTCTTTGGGGTGAATGTCGTCCCTCTTTAAAATACAAAACATCCACTTTAACTATGATAATTTTGTGTACTTGTCTAACTTAATGGAGTCTTTTTTGGAGTAAAGAAGAAAAATTTGTAGTTCTGACTTGACTCAATCAAAGCAGTAATTTTAACTATTCATCCAGTATTAAAGACAAACATTACATTTGCTTGCCAGATTTTTTGTTTTATTGTTTATATATGATGTGATTTGTGTGCAGGCAAGTATGCATGAGTGTGTGTGTGTGTGTGTGTGTGTGTGTGTGTGTGTGTGTGTGTGTTGCATGCATGTGAGTTGTGGGACTGTGTATGCAAGTGTGAGCACACCAGAGGCCGGAAGAGGACACTGGGTTTCTTTCTCTATTGCTCTCTGCCTTCCTGCCTGGAGACAGGGTTTCTTACAGAACTGGAGGCTGGTCCTTTTGGCTAAGCTGGCTGCCAGCAAGCTCCCTCCTGGGATCTGCTCGCTTCTGCCTCCTAATGCTGGAGGTAGAGGAAAATACAGTCACGCATGGCTTTTTATACGGGTGCTGAGGATTCAAACTCTGGTCCCCATGACCCACTGTTGTATCTCCCCAGCCTTTGTTTACTAGATGTTTTACTCATATTGGTTATGTTTATAATTTGCACTTCATTTTTATTGCCTTTAGTTTTAGAATAATTCACCATATCCTGATAGTGACCCATTTATTTAAATAGAATAATGAAATGCAGCAAATATCATCTAAGAAAACACTGAAAATAAATCAAAGCATAAAGAACATTCTAGATGGCATATTTATACGATGTGTTTATAGCCATAATTATGCATAAGAAATAAAATATAAGAGAATACTATTTCTTTAATATATTCCATAACCAATTTTGAATAATTTATCAGGAAATATATTTTAAGTTATGTTAAACAAAGGAAAAAGGAGTCATTAGAGGATAGAAAACATCATTATTTTCAATCTAGCTCTATTAGTACCACACAGCCCAGCAGTTCTGTATAGTCCATTTCCTATAATATCTTAAAGTTGGGTCACTTTTTAAAAATTAGCATGAGTTAGCCTGGACATATTAGATTTAGTAAATTTATTGGTGTAAGTATGCATATTTCTTAGGGCTTCTACCTTAACTCTCAACCAATGTCCCATATTCTAACATTTACATTTTAAAGCTATTCAAAACTTCTTTTCAAGTTAAAGGAATATTAAACCTGGAATACGGCCGGGTGGTGGTGGTGCACGCCTTTAATCCTAGCACTCAGGAGGCAGAGGCTCCTAAGAAATAATGTACAGGTTTGCTAAATGTCCTGTTCTCTGAGCTAATGAGTTCTCTACCTTTACTAGTCATGAAATCACCTCCTGAAAGCTGGGCCCTTCTAGGTTCTTAACATGCCTGGGTTCTGCTGTCTGTCATCTTGGATGTTTGTGTGTAACTGTGCCAAGTTGGGTAATTGACTGTGAAGAGATTTTCCCATATGAATGCCAAGGTTTTGACAATGAAAACTATAAAATTGAAGGTTGGGGTATGGAGAACTCTAGACTTGCTGGTTCTTTTGGCTGACGGTTAGGGTATGGCAGATGGAACGGTGTTCCCTTCCCTCTCATACTCTTCGCTTGCTTTTGTCACAGTGAGGAGTTGGCACCTGGCCTGCTGGGCCACAAATTAAGGGGCTCTGTGTAGAAGAACGGTCTTGTTAAATAAGAAACACAGAGCCAATGCAGAGATGAAAGCCCAAGAGGTCAGAGCTAAGAGCCTTACCCTTCACGGCTGCAGCTGTCCTCTTCAGCCAAGAGAACTACTTCCTGTCTGTCTGTTTTATAGACTTTCTATTCTGCCTTCTCATTGGTTGTAAACCCAACCACATGACCTCCTCATCACTGCCTGTCTGTACAGACCTCCAGGTCTTCTATGGCTGGTATTGAGATTAAAGGCGCATGTCTCCAATGCTGGCTGTATCCTTGAACACACAGAGATCTGCCTAGCTTTGTCTCCCAAGAGCTGGGATTAAAGGTGTGCACCACCACTGCCCAGTTTCTGCTATGGCTTGCTATTAGATCTGACCCCCAGGCAACTTTATTTATTAACATATAAATAAAGTCACATTTCAGTACAATTAAAATATCACCATAGCTCTGTACCTCAGTATACCTCATGTGGTCATTGTCCTAGCCATCTCCGTCTGTAGTGCTTTATTGTCTTCTTTGTAAAGGTTTTAAATGGCCTAACAGTTGGGCATCTCACAACCCTTTATAGTAAAATTAAACTGCAAGCAAGAAGGCAGGCCCCATGGGTATTTGTGGTTGCTAACTCGCAGTATTGGATTCGCAGTATTGGATTCTTGTCGCTGGACTGACTTCTCTCACCTCTTTTCCTCCCTCCCCTTCTAGTTCCCATGTAGTCCAGGCTGCCCTCAAACTTGTCATCCTTCTGCCTCTGCCTCCTGAACGCTGGTATTACAAGTGCTTGCCTCCAAGCATGGCTATAAAGATTGTTTTCCATTGCTGGAAAGCAAGCCCGGGGCTCACACACATACTAGGCACACACAATCAGAGAAGCACATCTCTCCCTCATTTTCTTTAGCACTGCCTGAAATTCAGGATTGTCCCCAAATCCCACAAAGCAGGCAAGAAAAGCTAGTCACTGAATAGTTTACTTTATTTGGTTTGTCACAATGTCATAAACTTATCAATGTACTTACTAATGTTAAGGGTATGTAGCAAAACACAGTGCATTATCAGTGAGAAGTCTCAGGTAAACTGAAGCAGTCTTTTGGGACAGGTTGTGACTATTCTAGAGTCCTGAACTATAGACCAGTGACTTTGCTGGCAATGTTGACTGTATTTAACTCTCATGACCATTTTACAAAAGCTGTGTAGAAACAAATTACAAGGAGAAAGTGGGACAAGTTTTCCTGTGTTACACGCTCCTAATGAACGCCACCCTAGGGCCTCTCACACTACACGAAGGCACAAAGAGCATGCAGGGGATTTACTTTTGGAAGCTCTTCAAAAACTGTGCTGTAGGTTGCCTATGAAAATGTCCTTATCCACCAACAGAGACTAGAGCCCAGAAACTTTCTGGAAGCCTTCTATTCTGTGTTTTGTTTTGTTTTGTTTTTTAAATTTTGGTTTGGTTTTTGGTTTTTTGAGACAGGGTTTATCTGTGTAGCTTTGGAGTCTGTCCTGAAACTTGCTCTGTAGACCAGTAGACGAGGCTGGCCTCGAACTCACAGAGATCCACCTGCCTCTGCCTCCTGAGTGATGGGAATAATGCCATGGTACCACCATGCCTGGCTTCAAAACCCAATTTTAATAAAAAATGAAATTATATACCAGAATTTTTAATTCCTAGCCATATGTAGATAGATACCAAGATATAGTGAATAGTTTAATTTATTAGCAAATTTTAAACATAATCTGAAAGAAAACTCTCAAAATACCACAGAACATAGAAAATGTAATTATTCAGTAAAAAAATTAACTAACATAAGTATATACCAAAATAGGAGATCTAAAGACTCTGGGGTTGTGGGAAGCTTATATTTAGAAAGTCTAGGGGCTGGAGGAATGGCTTGGTGATTAAGAGCACATACTGCTCTTGCAGACAACCTGGTTGGTTCCCAACATTCACGCTGAGTTGCTCACAACCACCTGCAACTGTAGCTCCAGGGGACCTAATGCCTTCTAGCCATTGCAGGAGCCTACACTCATGTGTACGGACCTACCCCTCTGCCCCTACCCACCCCATATATATAATTTTAAAAATAATAAAAAAGGAGGCTGGAGAGACGGCTCAGCAATTAAGAGCAATGGCAGCTCTTCTAGAGGACCCAGGTTTAATCTCAGCACTCCCATGACAGCTCACAACTGGCTGTAACTCCAGTTCTAGGGGATCTGAAGCCCTCTTCTGGCCTCCATCGACACCACGCATGGGCATGTTGCCCAGACATACACGCAGGCAAAACATGCATTCTTATATATCTTATTTAAAAAAAAGAAAAATCTATAAAAGAATATAAAGCTGGGTGGACAGAGAGGTAGGAACGATCTGAAAGGAATTGGGGGAGGAAAAACTATGATCAAAATACATTGTATGAAAAAAAAAGGTTTTCAATTAAATGAAAAGTGAAAAAGAAAATCTTGCACAGAGTGGTTACTGTCAACTTCGCAATGCACACCTTTTACCACTTAAAGAATTCATGGGAATTGAATCTGATATTTATCATTGATGGAAACAAGACTAGAGGCTGTTGGTTTTGTGGTTTGTTTTGTTTCTGTTCTTGTTTTGACAGGGTCCCACTATGTAGTTCTGGCTGTCCTGGATCTCACTCTGTAGACCAGGACGTCCTTGAACTCATGGAAATCCACCTGCCTCTGCCTCTGGAACACTGGGATCAAAGACATGCACCACCATGACTGGAAAAAATAACAAAGTATTTCTCAAAGTATATACTAGCTAAGAATTGCTGGGTGTTTTTTCCTTCCTTTTGTGTATGCTAGCACAATTTTCAACTGTGATGAGAAGCTGCTACTGTTTCAGGGTCCATGAGATCTGTGGAAGGCAAACCCAACCAACTACAGGGTCTGGTCATGTTTTAACAGGAACCCAGCCAGGCTGGAGAATTTATGCCATTATTCCATAGAAGGGTTAGAGAGATACTGGCCGAAGTAACAAAAATCATCTCTATCAAGTCCTTAGTCACAAATCTTCATTTCCCAAAGTGTGGTACCTACCAATACTAGCCCTGACTTTCAGTCTAACAAGCCATGTTGGAAAGTAAGGGCTTCTGGTAAGACAGAAACATCTGTTTGTTCCCTAAAATCATCTACCATATTCCAAAGGGGAAAGTAATTCTGATCATATTTGTATCTATCTTCCCCCACCAGAATTACATTGATTTAGTAGTGTTATCAGGACAAATTAAAACTGAAATCCTTTATAAAAACTATGAAATGATATGGAATGAAAAAACAGATGATGTCTATGAGTATTTACACACACCACAACAACTCATCTGGGCTGTAATATATTCCCCTATGTGGGCTTTAATGGGAACTTTGTTACGACCATAATTGTCTCTTTAATTAAATAAGTATGGAAATAAAAAAATCTATAATGATGCTCTAGTACATTAAAGTAGAAAATTGTATTTGGTATTACTTAACCAAATGCTATACCTTATAACATGCAATTTTTTAGTAATTTAGTAATTATTTTACTTCTTGTCCTAACATGTTCCTAGGGAAGTACTAACGACCACTTTAGACCAATGCAACTGATTTTTTCCCCAAGCTAAACTGTCTTGGCTATCTACTATTTTTTGAAGACAGATCTTTCATTTGTTTTCATTAAGTAGAAAATGCTAACTGCTCAGCTCTCCTCCAGGGCTGTCCAAGGTGAGAATCAAAGCATGTTGGATTGCTGCCTCATGGAGGTGTCTAGGGAATAGGTAGGTATCCCTGCTTCTCCTAAGGAGACAGGGTCTTTGCTGGATTGGTACCTTCTCAGAACACACACCATTCTTTCGTTATTATTTGGACTTTTGTGATGGTTAGTTTTCAGAAAGGGAGGAGGTGAAGAAGGGAGAGACGGAGCAACAGAGGAAGGGAGGGATGAAGAGAAATTGACATAGGACACATGTGCACCAGGATTCCAGGTCCCACTGCCGAAGGGGCTTGGCGAGGAGTCCATGTGAATCAGCCTTTCCTCACACTGTAGTGAAAAGAAGAGACTTAAGTTTGGGTTCCAGACCATCGTATGTACAGTACTTTCTTCATGCTCAGCTTCTAGTCTACTCAGGCTAAGTGGTTTACATAGAGTAGCCCTCTGTGAAGTCCAGATAGATCAGGGAATCAACTAGGGATCATGTGGACTCCTCTGTACACTTATATAAAACTTTGAAGAGGGGCTGGAGAGATGGCTCAGAGGTTAAGAGCACTGGCTGTTCTTCCAGAGGTCATGATTTCAATTCCCAGCAACCACATGGTGGCTCACAACCATCCATAATGAGATCTGGTGCCCTCTTCTGACCTGCAGGTGTATATGCAGACAGAACACTGTATACATAATAAATAAATAAATCTTTAAAAAAAAAAAAAACTTTGAAGAAATGAGCATAGTTAAGAAACCAGCATTGTTGCTGGGCTCTCACTGACCACTAACCATGTAATAGTGTAAGAAGGGTAAATGGTACCTGGCTATAGTATCTGTGTTTGTCTCTGTACCCCAAACCATACTTTACATACGGATGACGGGTGCCAAGTAAGATGGTGGCCAGTTTATATGCTGACATCTAATGGGCAAGAATTTCTCACGGGTTTCTTTGCAGAACCTGTTTATTGTGGAGCCCACCAACCACCTACCTATACTCTACCCACAATGCTCGCCTCCTGCTCTGTCTCTCAATTTTTACTTAAACATTCATTTCTTACTTTTAAAAAAGATGAAAAAGATTTTGAAAAAACACCATTTTCCAAACAAGATAGAACATAAACAAACAGGAATAAGGAGATCAAGTCTACATATCTTTTTAAGGCGTCTTCAAAGGGACCAAAAGTAGAAAGTTACTGAACAGAAAATGTCACTTTATAAAATTAGTCATGATTTATTCTTCTTTTAATTCCATTTTTATAAAGAAAATGTATAGTAAAACGAAATCTCTCTCTCTCTATGTAGGAACAGGATGTCGCTGTAGAATTCTCCCATATTTACTCATATAGAACAGTGATGATGACACATGTCCAGATAGTTATTGTACTTTGTATATCTTGTAAGAACACGATATTGAAAACTACTTTAGTGCATATGAGTAGAAGATTATTCTTGTCCACCTGTATGGTAGCAAACTATTGCAAAGTCATTTAAAAGACTGAGTCAGATCTACATAAACCTGTAAGGACTGGTCTTTAAACACCTTTGTTAAGGTATGGAAGAGTTTAACTTATGCTGATGTTACATGAAAAGTGAAAATCTTAAAACTATTTAGACATTTCTGCAAAGATTAGTAAGGAACAATGACTGTCCACTGGAGACTAGAACTTAGTGTCAAGAAAACATAAAGGTAACAAATACTTACCACTATGCAGCTCCCGGGGGGCTCTCTCCCTCCCTCTTGCCCTCCACCCCTCCTTTTCATTTTTTTTTACACTTTATTATGCATTTACTTTTTTTTAAACAAAAGATGAGTTATGTAAATAACCAAAATAGACAATAGAAAACGTGAATCCATATCCCCACAGTGTTGAAAACATTTTCGCCAGTACTTTTGGTCTTTTGGTTACAATGTGTCCCCAGATAGCATTCCACTCTCGACTTCTCCTCCTCCTTCACAGATCATGGACCCAGTAACACAGCACACACCACGCCCACAGGTACACTGAATTATGGCTGAAGTTGAGAGATAATAGAAGCAATTCCTTAAAGAGTGTGTGACTCTTTCTAACCAGCTAAAGAGACTCTACATTCATGAAAAGTAGACAGCTTGATGACTGCAAGCCAGGGGGAGATTTTGGCAAATGGATCAATTTCAGCCCATCCTGCCAACATCAAAGGTCACCAGTCTAAGGAGAAAGAGGAAACTAGGATCAGACTAACCAAAGGCTTCCCTGGAAGAGAGATGGGAGGACAGCATCCTAAAATCAAGTACCGAGCAACAGATCCGTCTATGGATTCAGCATCACCAAGTGAGAAGCCGCTCTCCAACGGACCAAAGCTAAGCATATGTATGCCATTCAGACATACACAAACATTTGTCTTTTCTACGTATTAGGACACTGTAACTCAACGTTTTTCAGCATTGTGTTCAAGGTTACTTTAGAAGCAGCATACAGATCCAGAAGTAAAGGACTGGTTAATGAATTACAGGGCATGCACAATGAATCCATAAAAAGAGGACTTTCTATATACAGATAAGGAAATAGCTTTATGATGTTCTGCAATGAAGTTTATCTACTATCCTATATTTGTGTAGAGCAGGTAGGTAGGTGGCAAGGGAGACAGAGAAGGTACCCAGAATATGAAAAATATCTCTGACAGGTATATAGGACCACGATGACGCTTCTTTCTCTGAGGAGTAGTTATCTCAGGAAATGAATACATTTTTTCCTTTCTAAATAAATTAAGATTCTAAAAAGAAAATATTGGGAAAAATTTAAAAACCGGCAAACAACAGAAAGAAAAGGACACGCTCTCTCCAGGAGTACATACACTAAAATTGTAATGACGGCCCCTGCGCAAGGAGGGCAGCCAGCATGAAACACAAATTGTGAAGCGCTCCATATTTTTTGCATCGATTTCTGTACTTGTGTGAATTTGTAAACTTATAGTAAAGTTTTGAATGAGGAAAAAGAGAAAGAGAAGAAAAGGCAAAGCTACCTCTGTGTTGTAGAGGAGACAGGAATAAAGGTTAGGCCAGCAGACCCCGCTTGCCTTCCCCCTCCCCCACCACAGTTCCGGTCCAATCTCTGTGTCGAGCACCATCCCTTATTCTCTGTGGGATCCCCACGGAGTTGGTCAACATCACAGGCCATCATCTCAAAAGCAGTTGGTCTGACTGGAACTGCACAGAGCAGGAATCCAGCAGACAAGAGTACCAGGTAGAAACGTTGTGCAGGACACAGCCCAGGAGGGCGTCTGGCTTCCTGGATCCAGGTTCTGAGTAGCAGACAGCATTCTGCTCCCAGGTCCCTGTGTGCAGGGCTTGTGTGTCCCTGTGTCAGGAGTGTGAGGACAGGCCTAGCACTAACTCTCAAGAGCCTACGGGGCTTCCCTTCCAGGAGCCTGGCCCTTCGGCTTGAGAAGTACGAAAACTTCTTATCCGTATAGGTTAAGAGCTGCCCAAATTAACTGTAGGAAGGAGCTTGGAAAACCCATGGCTCTTAGCAGCATTATTGCAAAGATCAGTTCTAATCGTGGAAGGAAAGGAAAGAGCAAAGTCATTTCTTTAAAACTTAACTTTGAAGACTACACACACTCGAAAACTACCTGTTTGAAAAGGTCAAGATTCTTCAGCACCACTTGGGACCTGGAATCTGCATTCCTAGACCACTCCAAGTCACTCAAGGAACACGGTGTTCTTCAACAGCCTTTCCAGGGAAACGGCAGATGGATGACCTTTGTTAGAAAACAACACTAACAACAAGCCCAACTTCCCTTCCTAAGGATCTGGGGACTCAGGTTTGGTGACAAAAGGAATTCTAAAATTACCCACAGCCAAGCTTTTGTTCCTACCTTAAAAACAAACAAGACAGATTCTCTGTTCTCACCCCGTAATTAGGAGAAGAAGCTAATGAGCTCAGGACAATGGGGTTCAGCTCCTTTAAGGTGACCAGAGATACCTGCCAGCAGTCTCTAAGATGGCTCCAGACAGCACCCCTACCCCAGATTCCCAGTTATTCTGGGGATATACACAATTGTACAGCTGTAAATAAACTGCTTTAAGATAAGACATAATCCATGCTCAACAGAAGTTGTTTTAC
>CABHPQ010161141.1:32361-46263 GCA_902168405.1 Peromyscus aztecus | reverse complement strand
CTGCTATGGTGTTCCCATTCAGTTTCAGAAAAAGCTTAGATGGAAATTTCTGGAAACTTTTTTGAAATTCTGTGCTCATAGGATTCGCTTTAGACTGTTTTTTTTCTTTATTTCTGATGGTTAATTGAAGTATTATCCAAAACAGCATTTTCTATACACCATGCGTACCAACGACAAGCCTCTAAGGTCACCAGGGTGCTTTGAATAATCAAGAAATGTTGTGCATAAGTAATCTGATATTATTTGTTGTGTGCTGTGAGCTTGACAAGCAAGTAAATAAAGGTACAGGTTTATAATTTAGATTTTATCTCATATTATCTTATCTCTGACCTGGAGTGTTAGTCACCTTCCCATCCCCATAGGAAAATACTCAAGCCTAGCAATTTATCTGTGAGGAAGGAAAAGCTTATTTTGCTCCATATTCATGGTTCATGGTCACTTGAGTTTGCTGTTTGGGGTTTTATGACAATGCATTGTAGCAGAGAGTGCACAGTGAGCCAAGGCTTCTCAGCTGGTGAGGGACAAGAGGAGAGGGAAAGGTGCTAATTTCTCAATATCTCTCCCCAGGGCATGCCTCCCACAATGTAACTTCCTCTCACAGAGTTCTGCCTTCTAAAGATTCTACTGCTTCAACAGTACAACAGGCTGCCAACAAACCTTTAGCATATGAGCCTCAGGGAGACACTTAAATTCCAAACCCAGTTTTCTCTTCTTCACTGACGTCTATCCTTGCTACTATTGTTAAGACCATCTCAAAGCTGACAGTGCATAATGTTATTATTCCTCGTCTTCTGGAGTCACATGACTGTGCATGCACTGTCAGCAGTCAGGTAAAATGCCCAGTCACTCCAGGGCCTTACATCCTACATAACCCATGTGCAGCGTGGTCACATAATCTGCACACAGTGTGATCACATAATCTATGTTCGTGCATGGCATAGCCATGTAAGCCCATATACACAAACACCAGGTGACCTATTAAAGCAGGCTCCACCCTCTCCCCATTCTCTCTCCCTTTCTCCAGAGGTATTATGCCCCTCACCCCTGCCACACCTTTCTTTTTGGTAGGCCTACCCACCTCCACCCTTTCTTTTCCTCAATCAAAACTCTTATAGTGGGTTCCACTGTACCTTGTGTTTTCTCACACCCGGTAAATAATGCTGACAAATAAATAACACTGGTGCCGTGACCAAACGGGCCCTCCCGGCACCCTGCGCTGGGATCCTGAACCAAGGTTGGTTCATCTGAAACTGCCCACTTTCCAGCTGCCCAGCTGCCAGATCACTTCGCACAACATCGGCTCCTTTGATTGGTGAGTTTTCCCTTCACCAGTCAGTGTAAACTGTTCCCTGGACCCGTGGGAACGACTGTCAATCATCCAGGGTCCCTCTGGTGTCCTTGAAACTGAGGGTATCCCCCCCCCAGCCCCGTCCACAGTCTTTAGCAGCTACAGTAAGCCCCCATCGCTGACTATCACCCCTGTCCATTCCCTGCAACTGTGGTCTGAGGCCTCGTTTTTATTCTTTTCTTGTCTCTCAGACCCTCATCCTCAGGCTACCACCCCGGCCTTTGCTCTTTGCTCGACGGAACACTGAGCGACTTATACCATTATTGATCCCTGATTAATCTCTGGGATGCATGAGTTATTATAGCCATTGGATCTTGTTTTTTATTTATTTGTTTGTTTGTTTGTTTGTTTGTTTGTTTTCTCTCTGCCACAGCCATGGGAAACAAGGCCTCCAACCCCATAAGCCCCACATCTCCTCTGGGATGCCTTTTAGAAACCCTGAAATCTCTCAGCTTAATGCCCTACTTACAGACTTCTAAGCTTATCCACCTCTGCACTGAAAATGACCTAAATATCCCTTAGATAACAATAAAAATGGCCAGCTAATGGCCCGTCGGACCCCAATATTTTACAGGAGTTATCTAACTTCTGTCAGCGAATGGGCAAATGGAAAGAGTTGCCTTATATCCAGGCTTTATTCTGTCTCGGCTCCAAACCCTCTCTTCTTGATTCCTTCTCTCCTGCCCACGGGCCCCGAGCTATGCAACCCGAACCTGAGGAACCCCTCACTGCTACTCCAGACCCTGCTAATGAACCCCCATCTTTCGGACCTCCCACTCCTTCTCCTCCAGTGACTGTTCCTTCGGCTCTTCTAGGCTGTTCCTCCTCTCCAGTACCGGACTACCCCAACCACCAGACTCTGGCTCCCACCTTACTCCTCCTGTCACGTGTTCTCGAGCTGCTAAGGGACCCCACCCCAGTCAAACCAACTCAGCAGCCATTCTCCCTTTGTGAGAGGTAGCCGGGGTGGGTGGACTGGTTAAGGTACATGTCCCTTTCTCACTAGCTGAACTCTCTCAGATAGAAAAGAAACTGGGTTCTTATACTTCTAACTCTACCTCTTTTATTAAAGAATTCTAATATATCACCCAATCCTATAGTCTCACCTTTTATGATATATGCATGATCCTAACTAACAACCTACTTCCTAAGGAGCACAGACATGTCTGGAAACAGGCTGAGATACATGCAGATGAGGTCCACCAGACTAACGCAGCACATTCTCCCAGAGCTGAGGCGGTCCCCAGTCAGGATCCATGCTGGGATTATAACACCCCAGGTGGCTCCCTAGCTAGAAATTAGTTTACAACCTGCCTGCTAGCAGATCTTTGTAAGGCTGCCCTCAAACCAGTAAACTATGAAACGCTTCAAGACATAGTTCAGGGCAGACAAGGGAATCCATCTCAATTTCTACAATGACTTACAAAGGCCCTCTTACAGTATACTAATCTAGATCCTGAGAGCCTAGAGGGCAGACAGCTCTTTAAGACTCATTTCATTTTACAGAGCTTCCCCAACATTAGGGCCAAACTTAAGCATCTGGAGAGAGGGCCCTTGACCCCACAAGCAGAAGTCTTAGTGCTGGTAAACAGGAATACCAAATGCTAGCCAAGGCCATCCAACTCTGCCTGAGGGCCCCCAGGTCTTTGTTTAAAATGTGGTTGAGAAGGTCATTGGGCTTGTACTTGCCCTGCCCCATGTGGCCCATCAGGACCATGTCCAAAGTGCCACCAAGAGGGGCATTGGTCAGTCGCCTGCCCCCATGCACCTCATGGCATGGGGACATCAAACGCAGACCTCCCTCCAGCCAACCTTCTAGGCTTGGCCATGGATGACTGAAGGTGCCCAGACTCCAGCATGACAACTGCCATCTCCCATGGGAGCCTCGGGTAGCCATTACAGTACTGAGGTGATCCATTTCCTTCCTCATGGATACCGGGGCCACTTACTCAGTCCTGAGGGAGTTTTGAGGACCCACCTCTCCTTCTCATCTCCCTGTTGTCAGGGTAGGGGGACAGCCTTACCTACCTCATCAGACCCCACCCCTTAATTGTATTTTCAGGGGTATCCCTCTTACTCACACATTTTTTGGTCATGCCTACTTGCCCTGTGCCCCTAATGGGAAGAGATTTTTTTAGCCAAGGTAGGAGCTTCCATTTCATTTGCTCCCCCCATTCACCTGACACCAGACTCGCCAGCAGCTCCTCTCCTCCTCCTCCTAGCCTTTTACTGCACCCCCAACCCAGGGTAATTCCGCCTCATATACAATGACACAAACAGAGCCCTGCTCTCTTAAGTTCCAGAGGACACTGAGATCAACTGCCTTGTCTCCAATTCCAGAAGAATGAGGTTTCATCCCACAACCATACTCAATCCCACTGGATTGGGAACCCCATATGTTTTTCTTCCTGATTCTCCCTATGAGTCTCCTGTCTCTACCAACCACATTCTGCTTCATCAGTTTCCCTCTGTGTCTCTAATAACATACTCAAATTTCTAATTAACTACTCAGCTAACTGTTACAGGACCATCATCATCCACAGAGCCAGAGGTGCAAGGACCATCAAATATACCCAGGCAGTAAGAAACAGTAACACTCCAGAGGTATTCACACCCCCAGCCTCAAAAGGGTCTGGATTCTGCAAAAACAAACTTTAATGTAACAGTTTATTATTGTTAAATGCCCTCAGCAATCAATCACCTGTGTCTCCTGGATGCTGAAGTGATACCACAATAATGAAAGGAAACAGATGCCTTAAAGTTTGTCTCAGGTGAAGATAAGAAGCCTAATTGACAATAGAGAAAAAAAAAAGCATGTTCGAGATTTCTTTTTCTCTCTCTCTCCTTTTTGCTATATGACTCTGTAACTTTAACACTAATCAATAAAAAACTGATAGCAGAGTACTAAACTCTATAATATCATAGCTAGCAGCACAGGATTTTAAATTCCCTTTGGTTGCTTCTTAATATGTCTAAAATTTGTCTCCTTCATAAACTTAAAAATTCTTCTGAGCTCCAGGGAGTCAGCTTGGGCCCACCCGAACAGGTCAGATCCACTTCAGCTTGTTGGGTCCAAGCCGTCAGATCCAAGCAGTGCTGGACAATTCCACAGGGCTCAAAACAGCAGCGAAGACACTCATCTACCTCAACGTCTGGCTACCTCAAGAAAAGCCCCTCCCCACCCCCCAAAAGAATTAACCAATGCCCACCAAGTCAGCTGGAAGCAGTTCTGAGAGACACAGCACCCCTGTTCCTGTTCACCCACTATCCCCTAACCCCTTACTTTTTATAATAACAAAAAGGGTGGAATGTTATTATTCCTAGCTACTTCTGGAGTCACATGATTGCACATGCACTGTCAGCAGTCAGGCAAAATGCTTAGTCACTCCAGGGCCTTATGTCCTATGTAATCCGAGTACAGCATGGTCACATAATCTGCATGCAGCATGATCACGCAATCTATGCACATGCATTGCATTGCCACATAAGCCCATATATGCATGCGTGAGGTAACCTATAAAAAGCAGGCTCTACCCACTCCCTGCTCTCTCTCTCTCTCCCTCTCACCATAGGTAGCACGCACCTCTCTCTCTCTCACTCTCTCTCTCTCTCCCCTCCCCCCCACACCTTTCTTTTCAGTAGGCCTACTCACCTCCACCCTTTCCCTTCCCTAATAAAAACTCTTATAGTGGGTTTCATTGTACCTTGTGTTTTCCTGCACCCAGTAAATAATGCCGACAAATAAATAACATATATGCTCCTGGTTCACCACTGACGCATCCTTTAAAAACAGCCCTGCCTTATACAGAATTATTATTGTCACTGAATAGCATTCATTCAAGATCTTCACAAGTCAATTCAAACACTAAGACCCTAATTCCCGTACCTACACTGCTTTTGGTATGGAAAACAGATATCAACAATAATGCAACTATAAAACTAAATGGTTGGTGTGGTGGTTTGAAAAGAAAATGGCCCCCAAAGGGAGTGGCACTGTTAGGAAGTGTGGCCTTGTTGGAGGAAGTGTGTTACTGTGGGGGCAGGCTTTGAGGTCTCTTTTGCTCAAGTTTCCCTCACTATGACAATTGACTTCCTGTTGCCTGCAAGATGTAGGACTCTTGGCTTCTCCTGCAGCACCACATCTGCCTGCATGCTGCCATGTTCCCCACCATGATGACAATGGACTGAACCTCTGAAACTGTAAATGAGCCACCCAATTAAATCCTTTCCTTATAAGAGTTACCATGGTCATAGTGTCTCTTCATAGCAATAGGAAATCTAAGACAGAAGTTGGTACCAGGGACTGGGGTATTGCTATGATAGGCCTGACCATGATATTGTTTGGAGTAACATGGACTTTGGTACTTTGGGTTAGGAAAGCAGTGAAATGCTTTAAGGGCCGATTAATGGGCTGTACTAGTAAAAGCATGGAAGACAGTGGTGCTGAGTGTGATTTGATGAACTGTCCAGGCTGGATCAAAAAGTTACAAATTAGAAGAATTTTAATATGTTGTGTAGAGATCATTCCTGTGATATTTTGGTGAAGAAAGTGGCTGCCTTTTGCCCTTGTCTAAAGAGTCTGCCTGAGGCTAAAGTGAAGAGTTTGGGACTAATTCCATTAACAGAAGAAATCTCAAAACAGCCTAGTATAGACTCTGTCATGTGGTTATTAGTAGTAACTCTAAGATACATAAATGAAAAAGAGCAAGCTGAGCAAGGAAAATATTTGAAGAGAAAAGGGGCACCTGAAAGTGGAATAAAACTAAATCCGATGTTCAAGTAGATAAACAGATTAAGAAATGAAATAAAGGGAGTGGTAACCCTAGGACAAGATCCCACCCAGCTAAGTTTCTAATTTGTGAAAAGGAACTAAAAGAAAGCTTAGAGCCAGGTGTGGTGGGGCACACCTTTAATCCCAGCACTGGGAAGGCAGAGGCTGGTAGATCTCTGAGTTTGAGGCCAGCCTCTCCTACAGAACAAGTTTAGGTAGTAAGGGACAGAAAGCTGGTGAAGATGTCTTGAATAAGGGGGCCATGTTCCAGCCCCAGGAAGCAGCAGAAGTTGGCAGCTTCAGCCACATGGTTCTAGCTTTAGAGTTAAGGATAGAAGAAATAAATTATAGAAGTTGCCTCCCCACTAAGGACAGCCACTGAGGCCAGGCATGTATCAGTGGTGTCCCTGAATGGAGGCCCAGAGAGGCCATTTCAGAAAGCTGTGAAGGTGAAGCCTGGATTGCCTTGGAGACCTCAAGATGTTAGAAAGGCCAGAGTCATGGGATAACTTCTGAGGAAAGCTGCTAACAGGGATTGGAAACAGCCCAAGAGAAAGAAGTGTGTTGCAGTCAACAAAGCTGAAAGGAGTTGGAGATGAGGAGAAAATTTTGACATCAGACATGGAGATGCAGAGTTTGGAGTTTGCCCAGCTGGTTTCATTCTTGCTTTGATCCAGTATTTCCTCACTATGCTCTCTTCTCTGCATTTTGGAATGGTAATGTATATCTTTTGCCATTTTATGTTGGAAGTATGTGATCTGCTTTTTTATTTTTTTTTATTTTATTGGAGATTACAGTTAAGATATTGCATGAATCTCATTAGACTCTTTGAACTTTGAACGTTTAAACATTGTTGAGACTGTGATAGACTATGGGAACTTTTGAAGTTGGACTAAATGCATTTTGCATTATGATATGGCTATAAGTCTTTGGGGGCCAGGGAGTAGAATGTGGTGGTTTGAAAGAAAATGGCCCCCAAAGGGAGTGGCACTATTAGGAGTGTGGCCTTGTTGGAGGAAGTGTGTCGCTGTGGGGGTGGGCTTTGAGGCCTCTTTTGCTCATGCTTCCCTCAGTGTAACAGTCGACTTCTTGTTGCCTGCAAGATGTAGGACTCTCAGCTTCTTCTGCCTGCATGCCACCATGCTCCCCACCATGATGATAATGGACTGAACCTTTGAAACTGTAAGCAGGCCACCTCAATTAAATGCTTTCTTCATAAGGATTGCCGTGGTCACGGTGTCTCTTCACAGCAATAGGAAACCCTAACTAAGACAGTGGGTCATCTCCTAAACCAGGCATGGTGAATTCAGTAGAAAAGCAGGGCAGGGCAAGAAATACAAGGTATCCCCTCTAAGTTCCCTTTTTAATATTGCTTTTATTTGCAGGAACCTCTGTGGACTTTTTTGAATTTATGTGAAAACAGCAGATGTCTATATTATAATAATAAGACAATCTAAAAAGGTAAAAGTGCATGTGGGAGCAAGAACGAGAATGTGGCATTACAAAGCATAAAGTTTACAAATCAGAATTGTTTCACTTTTATATTTTTATACTTATCCTGCCAGAAAGCTGAGAAGCAATAAACTTTTAAAATGTTATCTCTTGCACGGGTCTGGTTGGAACAGTAGTCTGTCACCTCCTCATGACCAGTATTCACTGACTGTCTGTCTCTGCCTTTGTCCTACAGTTGCCAAGTTGAGTGGTTAGAGTAGAGACAGTGCAGGAAACGAAGCTGAAAGAACTTCCTTGCCCTTTGCAGAAAAAAATTCAACCTCTATTTAATCTTCCCAAGGGAATTTACAGTATTCAGAAACTAGATTCCATGTTCATGTCAAATACAATCTTCAGTGATTTTTGCAATGAATAAAACTCATCTACTTGTGTTTGGTGTGGCAGGGACTGTCATGTAGATGTGTGTGCACTTGAATATGTGGCCTCAAGTTCTGTGGTGCTCTAAAGGGCACCTGCTGTGAGAGCTTCCCGACTAGCCAGAGGTCTGTGTGTTGTGTCAGCTGAGGGACCACAGTGGAAAGATACCATCTGGGACCAGGAGAAAGAAGTTGGAGTCTCAGTGACACCACCTTGGACAAGTCATTCAACCTCCATTTCCTCAACTTCAGGATGAGAGTTCTCAGGTCTCCTTTCAGGGTTGTGCAAATCAGATGAAATTATCCCTGTGGGAATCCTTTGTTAACCCATGGATTACACCACACATTCAGCGTCCCAAGGCTTTTAATGAAAACGGCATCTAGAACACGGTTATTGCAGTCAACTGATGCTTGCAGGCCTCCAAGACCATCAGCAGGAACTTTCTACGCGGCATCCAAGCACCATGGCAAAGAAAACATCACTTTGAATTAAGAACCCTTGAGACCAAGGACCAACACATGAGGTGCTCTAGTCCAAGTCCATGTGCGTGGAGTAATGTCCAAGCAATCGTCGTAGATGGCAGTCTTCCGTCCCACACGGGCGGTCCGTCCTGCGGCGGCGTCTGCAGCAGCCCCTTCCTCCTTCCGCTGTGACTCGCACCTGCCTTCCTTCCTTCCTTTCTCTCCACTGTCTCCTTTATCCTGCCCCAGTCCTCTTTGATCCCTCGCTCATTTCTAATTCTGAAAGCCCTTTGAGGAAGGGGGAGGGGAGGAAAACAAAAGGTTAATTTTCTCCAGCCTGCCCAGGCCGACTTAATGTAACAGAAGGCAGCAAATTGTATTGATTTAGTGACATGCAACTGTCCAGAAAGAGCCATTTATACATTATTCAGGACAAACACTGTCATAATGGACAAACAGCAGCAGCATCTGGGATGTTAATGTCTACAAATAAGATTATTCTTTGAAAGGATTAGGATGAAGCATTTTGTGTAATTAGATTTCTCCGTTTCAGGAATGAATTGCCTTTTAGCAGTAAAAGCCGTCACTGAGGGAGCCATTAGCTCCTTATAACTGAATTAAATGCATAATTAGTGACATGATCACATTAGGATTTGTTTCATTTTTAACTAATCTGAGGAGGGAGGGACCAAGGGAGAGTTGGAGAGAGGAGGCGGAGCCATTTCCAGGTCACTGCGGGCCTTCCTCAGCTGGGATAGGCCTCAGCTGGTGTGCTGAAGTTGGTAAAAGTCAGGCGTGTGTGAATCAGAGCCCAGGCCTCGCCACGGCGACGGCCAGGCTATTCATCACTGGGTGGTGGGTGACAGTGACTGATGGGCTAGGCCCGGGCCTGGCACTTCACCAGTGCAAGAATCATACGAGCCAGGGAGCAGAATGACAGCCGGAGCGCCGTGTCAAGTGGTGGAGAGACCAGAGCTATTAATAATGTGTGCCACATGATCTCAGCCGCGAGAAAACAATGATTTAGACATTGGTGAGAATAAAGATTTTACATTTAGTCCGGGGGTGACTCTTCTCCTTGGCACTTGTAGAATAAATTGCTATGCAATCAGCATGTGTGAAATCAGGCAATGCATGTATTAGGGACGGACTCATGAGGGAGGGGCATGAGTGGGGATGCTGAAATCCTTGCGTGGGCTACGTGCTCCTAACGCTCTCTTACTGGACTTCTGCAGATGCCTCAGGCAGCAGAGAATAAAAGGATGATGAGAGAGCGTTTTCACTCACCTGCTCACTTGGTCATTCACCCTTCTGTTTCCCCCTTTTGGGATCTACCATGGATGGCATGGGAGGACCGAGGAGTCTAGGATGCGCTCTATCTCATGGAACTTACCTGAACTGAAAGGGAGCTGGGACACCAAGTGTGGCTTGCTAAGAGGTTGACATTCTCTCTACCTTAGGGACCTTTAATCTTGTTTCTTCGTCTGAGAACCAGGAGAAGCAGGGGCAAGAGTGGGGTTGGAAAGGAAGGTAGGCAATAAATGGCGTTTGCTCCTTGTTAAGTAAGGCCTTTGGAGGTGAAGGACTCCCTCAACTTTATAGCGAAGGAGCTCCCTCCCAGTGTGGCCTGAACCAACTCATAGGGACTGGACATGGTTGAGTACCAGGTTCTTGATGGTTTGAAGTTTCTACCTGTAGTGATGAGGATTTCCCCAGTGAACACAGGAGTGAAGAATAACTGAGATGTCTCACTCCCTCAAAACCTCAGCACTCCTCCACTAACGACACGTAGAGGTTCACAATTACCAGGGTTTACTGGTATGGGGTCATCTTTGATAGAGTGCATTTTAAAGTCAGGAAATAAATTATAATTTAATGATGGAATGGATGCTCTTGCAGAATTAACATCTTACCATCCATGCTCATGATGCATTGTTTCAGAATGAGTGAGTCATGATGATCAAAGATTGTCAAGAGACATCAATGTCACTGGTAGCCATGATGGTTTGGTAAGATGTTCTTTGTGCCACCTAAGGGATGGTAAGAACTCACGAAGGTCTTGGTGACCTTTGCTGTACCATATGCAAAGTCACACCAAATCCCCTCAACTAAAGGCTCAGTAACAGAGAAGAGAGGAATTTATACTCTTCAAAGACACCATTTATAGGAGATTTTTACTTTCAGAACAGACTTTTGTGCATTGCCTGAAACCTTTGGAGCTTTCATAATGTTATGCCAGGGAAATGTATGTAAAAATTCACATATAACCTTTATATATTGGTGGGCATTAAGATTTCCTGTTCTTTGAGGCAAATATTGACCTTGACTTCACCTCGGTCAATATTTACCTCTCAGGTCAATAGATCTTGATGTTCACCTCAACAGAAGTCAATATCTACTTATTATCTCATTTCTATCTGCCAGGTGCCTGTGTGTAATCAGTAATGTGAATTTTCTCCCCTTATGCATTTTCTGAGGTTAAGATGGGATTAATTTGGGACCTTCTGCTTCCCATTTGTTAAATACTTTCTCCCCACAGGAGCTAATGGCAACCTCATGCAGAATATCAACTATGTATTTTTTTCATTGTTTTCACTCCTCTAAGGTGAAAGCAGTACCCAGGAAGCAGAAAATATTTTTAAATGAAAGTATTAATTTATTCAACAAATATTTATTGTCCTTCATATCTCTGGCCACATGCATAGACCATAACACAGACAGACAGACTTGATTCCTGCCCTCAGGAAGCTTCCTGGAATGACCTATACTGCCCAAACCTCTGCTTATCGAAGGAGGCAAAGTCACCTACCCCAACATCACTAGTATAGCACGAATTGTTAGAATGTCTTATTAACAAAACAAACCTGGAGCTGGGTATTGGGGTGAACACTGAAAGATCAGAAAAGCAAAACAAGCCACAGCCACCTCACCTTGCCAATTCCTCAGCTGATCCTGTTTCCTCAGACTGGAAGTCTCTGAGTCCTCATCCAAATGGATCTCAGCTGTACTGTTGCTCAGAAGCCTAAAAGCTTAACAGGCTCTAGTTCCTCGTCCTCATGCCTTAAATACCTTTCTGCTTCCTGCCATCACTTCCTGGGATTAAAGGCTCTTGTTACCACGCCTGACTGTTTCCAGTGTGGCTTTGAACTCACAGAGATCCAGACGGATCTCTGCCTCCAGAATGCTAGGATTAAAGGTGTGTGTGCCACCATTTTCTGGCCTCTATGTCTGTCTAGTGGCTTTTCTGTTCTCTGACCCCATATAAATTTATTAGGGTGCACGATATATTGGGGAACACAATATATCACCACACACTAGAACAGTTGGTTTGTTTACTTTTTATTTGGTTTGAGGAAGAAGATGTAATTTTTAACAAAGAATACCTACTACATGTGCAAGGTTGTTCCGGTGAGCAGGTTCTTGGGGTACAGGCACTTTGGTTTGTTGTTTTGTCTGACTTCTGTGGTGTGAATACTCATGCCATGGCTAATTCTAAGCCACAGGTGTGCTATCGCTTCCAGGGCACTGGAAAGAGCCAACCACCTCCAGCATGCTATCATTACTTCCTTTTTGTAGCTGGATTTTTCTCCAGTCCTGCCTGGTCCACAGTCAGGACGAATCTCTCTCACCCGCCAGTCCCACAGCCACTTTGACCCAACCGAGTAAACACATAGAGACTTACATTGTTTAAACTATTTGGCCTAATGGCTCAGGCTTCTATCTATCCAGTTCTTACATCTTAAATTAATCCATTTCTATAAATCTACACCTTGCCACGTGGCTTGTGGTTTACCGGCATCTTCACATGCTGCTTGTCATGGCGGTGGCTGGCAGTGTCTCCTCCCACCTTCCTGTTCTCTCAATTCTCCTCTCTGTTAGTCCCACCTATACTTCCTGCCTGGCCACTGGCCAATCAGTGTTTTATTTATTGACCATTCAGAGCATTTGACATACAGACCATCCCACAGCACCTTTTTCTTATGGTTTTATTATTTATTATTTGGGGGGGCAGTTACACATGTGGGTATATATAGAGGTGTGTATGCACAGGCATGTGTGTAGAGGCCAGGTGTCAACAATGGCTACAGATCCTCAGGTGAGGTGCTGTTCGCTTTGATTTTTTGAGTTAGGGCTCTCACTGGGACATGGGACTCACTGATTCAGCTTAAGCTGGCTACCAGCTGTCTCCATCTTCTGTGTGCTGGGATTTACAAGCATGCACCACCATGACCTGATTTTTTTTTAAGTGGGTGATGGGGCTCGAACTCAGGTCCTCATGCTTGCCAGGCCTTAGAGACGGAAGTGCCCTCCCAGCCACAGTGCTGCTGTCCTTAGTTGAGGCAGGCCTACTGTTCCCACTTTACACCATTTGCTTTAGCTCACTCTCGTCACCTGCACCTTCAGTTTCCTCTCTACATCCCTTGTTTTTCTACCTGACTTTTTGAGGGACAGACTTCTTAAACTTACAGATTTCAAAATATCAGATCGGTTAATACACAAGGAATATGTTATCGAAAATGAGTAAACTCCACAGGTAAAGTTCACACACGGCCAGACGAAGGGACTCGGTCCTCCGCTCACAGACCTGTGAGAGGGTGACATTCGAGGCTTATGGAGTTTACTTTGATCTCAGGAAGGACCAAATGAGTCTCCTCAAATCTCTCACCCGTGACACAGCACCCACCCTTCGGATCTAACTATCCTTTCACCGAGTTCTCAATAAAATCCGGTTTAGACGGTTTTCTCTTCACTCTGCTCACGTGGAAACGTTACTCCGTCTTGCATGCCCTCCCAGAGTGATGAGTCCAGCTGCAGACCAGCAGCAGCCGTGGGGGCGGGATGATTTATGTCACTTAGGTGAAGAGGGGATGCCTCCGGGTTCTTCTTGGCCAAGTCCATCGCTGCTGTCTCTTTCTCTGTCATTTCTTCCCAGTGCCCACTTCTGTGTTTCGATGGTAGTGGTGGGGGTTTCATTGGTCTGTTCGTTTTTTGAGAAGGGGGCCTCATTATGTGCTCTGGCTGTCCTGGAACTCGCTCTGTAGACCAGGCTGGCCTCGAACTCACAGAGATCCTCCTGCCTCTGTCTCCCGAGTGCTGGGGTTAAAGCTGTCGCCACAACACCCGGCTGTGCACACCCTGTCATCCCCACTTTATAAAACATAGCTGTGTGCTCCTGTGCCTGTAGATGTGACACACTGAGATAGATATGACATTGCCGTCACCACGGTCATCACACGTGTGACCATCACTGTGTGGTGACTGTGTCTGTGGAGATTGTATCTGTGGTGACTGTGGTGACTGTGTCTGTGGTGACTGTGGTGACTGCGTCTGTGGTGACGGTAGCACTGATGGGCAGAGTGAATGGAAAACAACTTCAGACAGGCTATGCCTTTTCTAATATTTATTTGTGTGTGTGTGTGTGTGTGTGTGTGTGTGTGTGTGTGTGTGTGTGT